>ML786496.1:24865-120674 GCA_009831015.1 Picea engelmannii | reverse complement strand
ATGGCCTAAAGCCGACATAAATAAAATAACATTACTAATCTAAATTACAACTAATGGCCTATAGCTGACATAAATAAAATAACATTACTAATCTAATATGCCCCAATTAAGTGGTAATGAGCCAATATTAGGGCTTAACACATGTACTCTGTACAGATGATGACATCATTCATACTAATGATGACATCAGCAGTATGGATGTTGACTCATCCTTGCTGACTAGGCTAGGTTGACCAAAACTTTGACCGCTAATATCTTTTGATTTGTAATTCCATTTAATGAGTCGTTTATGTCATTAGAAAGCTTGCAATGTGCTCTTCGCAATGATGCCAATTTCACCGATCATTGAAGACTTTTATTTTTTTCCCTTTCTATGTCTGTTGTGGCCATTCTGAGCTTCCTGAGTTGCTTCTGTGAATTCTGAGTTATCCTTAGCCTTCTCTGGATCCTTTTTAGATCAATGAGTTGCAACGCACTGAGAAAATAACAATTGAGGAACACCAGCTTAACGAGTTGAAGTGTGTAGCATGTGAAGAAGCACTGTGTGACTTGGGGGTTAGACAGATATTGAAGATCAAGCAAGTAATTTCTTACATTGTTGTTTGATATTTCTCAGTGATCCTAATGTTGTGAAAAAGTTGATGAAGATGTTAGTCACTTGTATGTGGAAGGAGTTGATGGATCAGATTATATCAACTCCCCTTCTAGAAAGGGAGGTGTGTTAGGTTAGCAAATAGAATACATTGACATAGACTTCAAGATGATCGTTGAGCTTGGTGGCTATGACATGGATGGAGTCATGTTGGACCTGGGATCTGACATGAATATTTTATTGAAGAAATATTAGGATTTTATGGGGAAACCAACTTTGGTCTGGTCTCCTATCCAACTGTGGTTGGAAAACCAGTAGGTCGGATCTATCCTATAGGCTGATTGGATAAAGTTGAGGTGAATATAGAAGGGGTGAATAAAAAGGATGAATTTGAGGTCATAGAGATTATGAATGACTTTGATATGCACCCTTCATTGCTTGGAATTGATTGGGCCTTTGACAACAATGTAGTGTTGAATTTGAAAAAGAGGCAGATGTCATTTGAGACAGACACCCTGCGCGTGATCACGCCTCTGGATCCGAATGAAGGAGACAGACACAATGAGTCAGTGGATGAGGATGCATGGATCTCTATAATTGAAAACATTTCTAAATCATCATGCATAGGGAATACTATATCAATCCCACCGTAGATGGAGAGTTAAGTTGGCAGAGCGTCGAGTCTTATGACATTAACTCTGAAGATGCTATGGAAATGTGGCAATAGAAACTATATGAAGTGTCGACAAGAAGGTGTGCACGTGTCTCTGTAGAAGTTGATGAGGAATAATTTGGATCCTATCGGTACGATGGGTTAGACTTGGTGGACACATGTATTTCCTGGATATAACACATTCACAAACATCACAGGGCTCGTGCTCTTGATACAGTACTCATAGGAATTCTTGTGCGATGTTGGGCCACACATCATGAACCTTATCGTGAATGGGAAGTTTTCAAAGAATCCATGTGGGAAAGATTCAGAGTAGATGTAGACATTTGTAGATACACCTTCCCTTGTGAAAGGAAATGGATAGCTAAACAGTGGCACGGTGTGCACATGAAGTATATGAATGTTCGACACATGTTTCCAAAGAAACATCTTATATCCATGGTTCCTTGATTCCACTGTTAAAATCAAATGACCACATGAGAAGGGAATGGACATGGATACTCCAAAAATACCCCATGTAGATATTTTCCCTACCATGCTCTTACCCAACCCCATTGAGTAAACAGATGACTTTGGCATATCTACATAGGAACTAGTTATGTTAGCACTCAAATATGCACCATAAAAAATTTATCTCCTTCGCAAACTTTGTGCTAACGTTGCCAAGATCCTTAATCCTTGAGTTATTTTGTCATGCATCAAACCTCCAGCCTGGTTGATTTGTAAGTCTTTGGCCTATGATTTTCTCGACTACATTTGAAAATTCCATTGTTTCTCATTGAATCAGTCAAAGTCCCAAGGCTTGTGTAAGTTTTATTTTTTTCCTCACCATCCTAATTCCCAGGTCAAAATTTCCAAAATAAAAATAAATATAGAAACAAATATAAAATATATATATTATTTATAATTGTCTTATATGGTTTTAAATGATATATTATATTTGTTTTGTTAAATTCGTATGGTTATTCTTATTACAATAAAATTATTGGGTCCTCCACTCACGAATCCCAATCTCCAATTTCTAAGTTCACAATCAAGGGTCAAACTTTATCCATCAAGCCTAACCACAAGTTGACTCGAGTCCACATCACAAGGCACCATGAGGAGGGATCCCACAAGGGGTGACTATTATGTGCACTACGTGTCAAAACAACCAGGGAGCATTAGTTCATATAAATGTTTTCAATATGTTGGTGTTTATACATGTGGGATAAGTTCCATTCTAATAAAATAAAGGTGTCGAGGTATATGCCATGCTTGAGATCTAGTGCGATGGAATTGTTCAATATTATGAACTACTCATTCAATAATTGTTTGGTTGTTGATCTCCAAGTACACAGGTGTTGAGATCATTGTCTACAAAAATCCAACGACTCTTATATTTGTTCATCACAAGCATGAGAAATTAGAGGGAGGTCTCAAGCCGAAATATATGAAACACCCCCAATTTATTTTAGTGTCCATTTATGCCAAAGTTAAAGATTCAGTTTTATATTATAGACATGAGTGACCATATAGACATGCTTATTCATAATTCACAGGTGATTAAGTTGCTTGGACTGTTGGAGGGTTTCCAAGCATTGTGAATTAATGGAGAACGTTTATTCTTTCAACTTTATCGACAAGAACTCTTCAGTGTGGAATTGGCTCAGGTTTATATTGCATGAATAGCTCCTGTTATGTCACATTTTCATAGGAAATGGAATAATTAACTTGGATCTTAAATATGAGAATGTTTTTCTAGATGTTGAAGGTCGTGTCATGTTGATTGATTTTTTCCTGGCCGGGGAAGTTGATGAACCAATGATTTCCAACTCTATGTGTGGGACTACAGAGTACATTGTACTTGAGATTTATTCTCTAAAGGTCACAATAAATATGTTGATTGGTATTCTCCCCTCTTCTTATAAAGCTTCATATTTTCTTGGAATTCATACACAATGTAGCATGGCTTCTTCAATCCTAATGTACCAACATTTGCAACAACATTCTCAAAAATTTCCTAGTATTCTCAAAATCATAGCGGGTTATGTATTTAGTTGCATTGAGCACATCCCAAGAAAAAAGTGATGAATGGAAATGCCTGAGGGTGCAGAGTATGATATGTTTTTGTTGGCTTTGCAAGAATATGAAAATTCTTTGAGGGATCAATGATTTTTCCAGTCTTAATGTTTTGATCAATTACCTTCATAACAGTGGAGAGCTTTGTGTTTCAAAATATTAGGACTGAACAATAATTGTTGTTAATATGATTTTCCCAAAAGATGGTGGCATGTATAGATCTCAGCCTTGGATTCAATGTGATCATAAGATTGGCTATGGAGAGCATGGAAACTAGACATATTTTTGAAATTTTGAGTTCAATAACAGGAAATGTGTCAAGTTTCTAAAGTAAAGATAGTAGTGTGGTTCACTATGAATGTCAAGCATGAGATCTTGATTTTGTAACCTAAAATTGATTGACTTGTCATGACTTGGAGACAATTTGAATTAGTTTTTTGAAGTGGATGAAGTTAGTGGAAGACTGTTGGATCATTGTAACTCATCACCAGGCCTCCATTGTTGATCATTTTTATCTAGCATGAGTTTCAACATTGTTAGTATGAAAGGAGTTAGTAGCATTATCTCTTAAATTCCATCTGCAAAATTTCTTGGGACAGTGTGAAAAGCTACATTTTGTTTTCATGACATATGGTGATAATGTTTGATGAGATCAAATTACAAAGTAATAAAGGGAATTTCAGTACAAGGTAACCATATTACGAGCATCCTAATTAGAAACCAACCAAAGAAACAACTGGTGGTTGACACATATTGGCCTTATCTAAAACAAATACAACAATCCAAATGTCAACAAATAAGCGTGGAAGATTCGTGGTTAAATTTTCAAATGCCAACACAATTTTTGTTAGAATATGATGGATGTGCTCATTTAACCATAGAAAATGTCACTATTTTCACCCAACCATAGGCCGAAGCCACCGCCGAGCACCTTAACCTTGATAGAGAATCATTCCAGAAGAAAACCCTAGGCTAGATAGTCAAACAAGATAGTGCACCTCTCTCTCCAAGGATAGTGCACCAAACAAGAGCTAATCAGAGAGTCCAAACCATAACCAAGAGATAGTCCAAGCCAAAACCAAAATCTGCTAGCTGCAGCAGCTGCAACATCAACTCTCCTCCAAACTTGTGCACAAACTGGCCAACTGCAGTGCGCACAAGTGTTGCTTCTGTAGTTCTGAGAATGCCTGCAAGAATGAAGACTGGCCTCTTGTATTTATACTAAATCTGGAAAATTGCCTGGGCCGACTTCTCATTCTGGGTGCCTATTTACTTAGTATATAATATTTCCTTTATCCAACTTCTTCTCTTGGAGGCTAATAACCTAATACAAGTTATCCTCTTGAGCCGACTTGTCTTCTAGGTTTATTAGCCAACTAATTAGGGTTTCTTCTTGCTTCCCAGAATATTCTATTCTCGTCAAGTTTACACATGGAGGTAAATACCTCCCGCAACTACCATAATATCAACACTCCCTCCTAGCTAGGGAGGTATTGAAGGTAATGGTATTGGGCACAAACATACCATTCACCCAGTGGCATCAACATAGTCGTATAGACTATCTCATGACTAGATCATGATCACCATCATCACTATCATTGTCATCAGCTGCATCATCTCTCGAAACCATACTCCATCTGAGTAATCAGAGATGATGTTGGATAAGTCACTCACTCCACAGAGTGACATAAGATCCATTCTTCTAATCCGGACATATGTCCTAGAAGAACAAATGTCCTGAACCATTTTACGTCTAGTAAATCTCTCTCCATTGATCATCCATATAGATGATAATCATTTCCAACACTATTGATAATATTCAAGGCAATCAGAACAATGTCATTCAATAGAACACAACTATGTCTATCCATAGTAGTACACAACTACAATCCAGTGGTACACTGCCACACCAAGTAGCACACAGATACTTGATCAGTGACATATAGTCACAATCAGTGGAACACATCCACCGCAGTAGTATACATCTATTGTCCGAAGACATGCAATCTCCATAACAAGCATATCATCAAACTGCACAGAAAACATTGTTATGATATAAACTGATTCATCTGGGCCATTCTTCCACTCACATCTGTGAGATATAGAAGAGTATATTCCCTCAGAAGGTAAAACATCAATGATGAGCTATCTAGACTATTCTTCTCAAGCAAGGAATAATAATTGTCTCAATTTATGAGCCTGGACCATTCACCTATCCGAGACATTCCTCTGACACTAAACAAAGTGCAACCTGGAGAGAAAAAATCTTCCCTAGGGAATGCATGTCCTTGATTGTTGAACCTAGACCATTCACCTATCTGGGCCATTCCTCTGGCACTAAACAAAGTGTGGCCTAGAGAGAATGAATCTTCCCTAGGGAATGATTGTTCGAACCATTTCCAAAGGAAATGACTGTCCTGCACCAACCTCCAAAATGGACCATTCTTCGAAACTACTCACAACTGTGAGCTTCGAAAAAATGACTATCCAACGAGGTGGAAAAGTATTCTTGACCACTACTAAGAGTGATAGTCAAGAAGAGATATTGTCCTATACCATTCCCTATGTTAACCAGAAGGGGAATCATTGTCTATGGTACAAGGGGAATCGTTGTCTATGTTAACCAATGTTTCTGACTGAGAAGAGTTTTGTTAGGGAATCATTCATCTTCTTAGATGAGTCAAGATGGAATATGTAGGGTATCAAGTGGTATTTTATAGATTCCACTATGATACTCATGGCATTGATGCCACTGTCTTTGAACTTCTCCATAACTACAACGTTCTACAGTTCCTTCTCTTTTCCTTCTTCAAACTTTGGTTCCACAATCTTTCCTTTCACGATATATAGCACTTTATTCTTGGCAAGGATAAGTTCAATCCTTGTCTTCCACGCTCTGAAGTTAGAAGCCCCATCTAACTTGTTTTCTGACTTCATAGAGTAATTCATGGTTTCCTCGACTTGGTCAACCCTAGATTTGACCAAAAACTCAAACTTAACGTCTTAGCTTGCTGAGAGTACCAGGAGATGTGCTAGGCTAGGGTTCACTAGTCTATCTAGAAATTAGGTCAATCCCTTCACATAAGGTGCCTCAACGAGAGGATTAGGGTTTCTACAACTACACCTACTAGTAACCCTAGTGGTAGTGCTTTGGCGATTTCTCCTACTAGAAACCTTAGTGGCAGTTCTTCAACGAGCTTAGTATCCTTATGGCTATGCTCCCTTCCAGTGGTTAGACTAAATGAAGGAGGTGTGGGCCCATAACCTGTTAGAATATGATGGATGTGCTCATTTAACCATAGACAATATCACTATTGTCACCCAACCATAAGCCAAAGCCACCCCCGGGCACCTTAACCTTGATAGAGAATCATTATGAAAGCAAACCCTAGGCTAGATAGCCAAACAATATAGCGCACCTCTCTCTCCAAGGATAGCGCACCAAACAAGAGATGATTAGAGAGTCCAAACCATAACCAAGAGATAGTCCAAGCCAAAACCGAAATCTGCTAGCTGCAGTAGCTGCAACGGCAACTCTCCTCCAAACTTGCACACAAACTGGCCAACTACAGTGTGCACAAGTGTTGCTTCTGCAGTTCTGAGAATGCCTACCAGAATGAAGACCGGCCTCCTGTATTTATACTAAATCTATCAAAATGCCTAGGCCGACTTCTCATTCTGCGTGCCTATTTACTTAGTATATGATGGATGTGCTCATTTAACCATAGACAATATCACTATTGTCACCCAACCATAAGCCAAAGCCACCCCCGGGAACCTTAACCTTGATAGAGAATCATTCTGAAAGCAAACCCTAGGATAGATAGCCAAACAAGATAGCGCACCTCTCTCTCCAAGGATAGTGCACCAAACAAGAGATGATTAGAGAGTCCAAACCATAACCAAGAGATAGTCCAAGTCAAAACCGAAATCTGCTAGCTGCAGTAGCTGCAACGGCAGCTCTCCTCCAAAATTGCGCACAAACTGGCCAACTATAGTGTGCACAAGTGTTGCTTCTGCAGTTCTGAGAATGCCTGCCAGAATGAAGACTGGCCTCCTGTATTTATACTAAATCTATCAAATTGCCTAGGCCGACTTCTCATTCTGGGTGCCTATTTACTTAGTATATAATATTTCCTTTAGTCGACTTCTTCTCTTGGAGGCTAATAACCTAATACAAGTTATCCTCTTGAGCCGACTTGTCTTCTAGGGTTATTAGCCAACTAATTAGGGTTTCTTCTTGATTCCAGGAATATTCTATTCTCGTCAGGTTTACATGTGGAGGTAAATACCTCCCGCAGATACCACAATATCAACAATTTTCTCATAATTTTTACAATGCAGAATTAGATACGCGCTACAAAACTATTGTAGCTTCAATTCTACAACGCCAATGAACTAGAAAAAAATCCAAATTCATTGTAAAAATGTTGAAACAGAGTTTTCACAACGAATTTTCTTCAGACACATTGTGAAACTGCAGAGTCAACCAAAATTGGTGGCTATTTGATTTCCAACTGAGATGAATCATTTCAAATCATCAAATGGATGAGAGGTACAAGTGTTTCACCATCAAATCATGTATCCTTGACGTGATTTGAATGTGTTAATTAGGCCATAACCAAATCCCTAAAAATCAAGAGTTTGGTTAAGATTTGATCATATCTTTTGTAACTCCTTGCTATTATTAGAAAATTAAAGATACCAAACTCCTAAGATTAGCGGATAATCATAGGCTAGATGTTGGAGACTTTTCAATGGAAGGGGTTCGGTCTAGAGGCTCGAGAGAGCTTGTGGAAGAAAAAACTTGTGTTATCAATGTAAGCCTGAGGGCATTCTTGTTTTGAAAATATTACTAACTTTGAAGATTCCTGAGATTTGTATATCAAATTGTGATTTCTTTTTTGTTCATATGCATTCCATATTGCTTGAATAAATTGTAGCTTTTGAGGATCAATGGTTTTCTTTGATTTATAGATTCTTAAAACAACAAAGGGTTTATTGTAACCTGCCTATGAATCATTGTTTTTGTTCAAGTACCTCAAATTCGTGTTGCAGAGAGGATTCTCAACTTCCTTCTAACTTCAAGGTGTTTATTTGACTCCATCCCCAATGGAATATTATTAATCTACAATTAGTTTGTTTCCCTCTCCTTTCTCGATTAGTCTAGTTGATCCACCTACCAAACTTGATTTTATCTTTCCAACATTCAAATGGGTACTAGGATTATCCTTGTAGCAATCTAAGGGTAAATTCTAGTACTAACAGGTTAATCAATGGATCTTAATAGAACCAGCCAAGCCTACTCCTATACCTCTCTGGCAGAAGCTGGCTGGTTGCAACCAAATGAGAAAATTTTGCAACTTACTAGGGGTCACTGCGTCTGAATAATCCACAATTGCAATAATGTCGAGGTGCAAAGGAACATGCATGGTGCCCCCAAAGAAAAAAACTACGCATGTGTGGTTCCATCTAAGTCATCATTAATTTAGAATATTTTCCGTCGTTAATGGATTTGTGATAATAGTGGTCGATGTGACAAGTAGTTCTACAATGTCAACTTCATCCAATTTGGGGAATATGGGATCATTAACGTCACTGACAGGAGGACAATTTTCCCGATTCCGAATAAAGATGGAGTTAATTGCAATGACTACAAAAAATCACAGCATTAAGGTGAAAATGGTTGATCAACATCCATCTAGACAAATCTAATGGCTAGAATGGAACATGGTACTAGCCACCTCCATAAAAATATGGGACATTAACTATGCATGCATGATGATCCATGCATCACTATGGTTTCATTCTCTTAAAAAGAAGCACAACATTCAAATTCCTTACCTCTTATCTACATTTTAAAAGTGCTCCTTCATTCCCCTCCTAGTAAACCATTCATAGAAACAAGTATCCTCTTTTTTCTAGGAAGTTCCAGTATCATTGTCACCATCTCTGGTATGGCATCTTCGAGAAAACCTTGTGCATGAACAAAGTCTGAGGCCATGAAGGAACAACCAATTATCGATCATGTGCTACCCTATGATGTACCATTAGAAGGTTCTGCATTTGGAAATGTGTCCCTACTCAAGTGTGTCGGTTATAACATCTACGATCCCAATCAGTAACCCAAACTAAAATATGACAAATACACAGAGGTTATCCAACTAGAAGATGGAACCGATAAAGTAGTGATGGAGGAGTGGGAAAGACCCCTAAAGAAAATTGTCTTTTTGTCCCTCCTTAAATGTTTTCATTTCGGTTGAGCTCAGGCTTTTTAGTCGTCTGTGTTTTTCCTCCTCACTTGAGTGCATGGGTGTTACCTATGGCTAGACCATCCCTATCTTATCGACTAGGGAATTATACAAAGGATTTATGGCCTTCCCATTTTCGGCGTTGGATAGTCTCAAGGAAAAGGATGAACCATGGGAATAATTTTATTCCAAATACGACACACATAGGGGAAAGCGTGGGGTTGTAATCCCAAAAATCAATAACTTGACTTTCAGGTTTGCAACATAACCAGTAGAGTGCAAACTTATTTTCAAGTGTCAGAAGGAAGAATGCACCATCGGGGTCATTCACATGGAAAAGCATTGTGTTGATGGAATTCATATGGCTTGGGCCCCCTACTTGTTCAAATAGTTCATCACTAACTTTCTAAACACTTAGGATGAAGGGAAATAATTTCACTACATTTGGGTCATCTTGTTACTAGGTATAATGTTATGGAGACCATCACCTACATTTTAAATCGACATGGAAGATGCCCCATCATTTCTTGATCCCTTGTTCTTATAGCTATAGCATTCCAAGAATGCAAAGGACCACACAATGATTTTTAAATCCTTTTTTCAATAGTACAAATAGTTGATCAATGATTCTACTGAGAGGGTCTACATCACGACCCACATATTCGACACATATGAGGGTTATCTTGAATTTAAATGTAATTTCCATAGCATTTTAATATATCTTTGTGTAGCTACAGGAAAGAAGAAAGAAGTGCTCCTCTTCTGTATTACGAAGAGGGATATTATGGATGAAGTTGCAAATTGGTCAGATAAACACCGACCTCCCATCTTGAAGGGGATAGATGAATTTGAGATAAGGATAAATAATCTCCAGGAACAAAATATGGTTGCAGTTGCTACTCAGAATCATGACAAAGTAGATGAGTCTAAGGATCAGGAGTCTCCTAATTGAACTACACACATCAAGAGCATGGGTGGATCTGAAGCAAACACTATAGTAGCGAAAATGTGAAAGCAAGCATCCAAAAATCGGGCCACAACTCATATCTACAAATAATCCAAATCTAGCAGATATCACTCATCTCCACCCTGCATGAACCCAATTGAAGAAGAAGTTCCACTTCCCTCGACACAACCCAAAGTTCAAACTAGTTCTAAAAAACACTTGCATACAACTACCCCACTCCAAGCAGAGGTTGATTCCACAATACAAAGATGACAAGTAGAAAAAATAATCAAGGAAAATTGTGTGTAATTGAGTAAATAACAGGTCTTTCAAAATGGCATAATGTGAAAGGTGGATATTCTAGAACAATAATTGTCTCTTCCCTCCCTACCAAAATCTCCACCCCTAACAACCCAACACATCAATTCTCCTAGATCTAGCTAGTGTAGAGTGTTAAGTGTCGACCCCCTCGTCATAATCCCCTCAAACTCAGCCATAATATAACTTGACCTATCACAAGTCCCTACTGCTCAAATCCAAATCTTTATGTCTAGTATGGTTCATGAGTTGGGGGAACACAATCAAGCTCTTTCCCGTAAGCAGGTCCAAATATGACTTGAACAAGATCCCAACTACATCATGAATCCCAGGTGTTTTGTGAAGTTGAAAAGGCTCAAAAAAATATACAAGTCTTGCACATTGCAAAAGTGGTGGTGCATACAAAAACTCAAGGCCAATATGCAGCCATCCTATCCAATCACACCGAGATGGTCACTTCTCTTAACAAGGCCTATTCCTAGGTTTATCAGCATAAGTAGGTTCAGCCAGAGCTTCTATCCCCACATAAAATGTAAGCAGTCGTCGAGCACATACATGTATTGCAATATCATAATATCTAACTTCACGCATGGATTAAACGGGTAATGCCAGAGGAGACAAAACTACAGAGGCATATTTCCCTTGTCGAAGAATTCATCCAGGATGGTCGAAACAGTGCCAAGGATTTTTTAGCTTTGGTCAATCAAAGCTTTAGTTTGTGGGAAAATTTACAAGGTCCTCTAGAACTAACTACTCTCCATGAAAGAGTTCAAGCAACTAAGGCAGAAGTCACACAACAAAAGAGAGATTTGGTTTATTTTCCTCTCAAAGAGCACACTATTGTGATGTGAGCAATTGTAGAAAAAAAAAAGGAGATCATTGCATCTCGGGATGAGTAGCATTGTATATCATATATGATCACTTATTCTATTGATAATGCCTTAATATTATTTATGTATCTCTCCAATGTGTAGGTTTTTGTTGGACCCTTAGTTGAGAATATCAACATGAAGGACCTGACAAATTCTCAGGTCACTGCAGTATAAGCTAATGCATTTTTTTCAGCTTACTAAAGATCTTCAAGGATACCTTAATAAGCTTGAGAACCAGTTTAAGGAGTTTGTGCATGAACTCATAAACATTCTTTCATCCATTGTGACAGTCATTCCATGATCCAATTGGCTCAAGGACGAGCCAAGTAATAGTAGTGGGGTCTTGTTGGCACCCAAAGTTTTGGGTTAATCTCGTGCACGTGCACAAACGAAGTTGTGCGCACCCATTCTATTTTTGCACGTGCCCAAGCTAATGCATGGAGAATGGAAATAAGTGTGTGTCGGTCCAAGTTTTCATGCGCACTTGAAATAAAGAAGATGCACACCAGAAACAAGAAATGAATCATCAGGAAATATTCTCTAATGATTAATGCCTCCAATACAAGGGAACATGGAGATGACAATAGATGATTTGGAAAGGAATTTAAGATTGCCTCGAGTATAGAAAGAATAAGTGGTATGTAAAAAGGAAACAAAATTGTGCGAGATTGTTAATCAGTAGAGCAAGTGGAGCAGAACTAAAAGAGATAGAGCTCCCAAGAAGAGAAAACTATAAAAGGAATCATTGGCATCGAAAATAGATTTTGACACTCACTTAGAGGATTCACTCAGTGTTTTGTTTTTTTGTATTGTAGAGCTCGCTCGGAGCCTCTTTAGTATTGGAATGTTGTAGTGCTTCTAACTATAAGTCTGATTCTTCTATATGTCTAAATTCTGAAATGATGCGGAGAGCGCAATGTACTGTAACTATGGGGAATTATCTAAAGATAACATGAGTATTTGTTGTTGTCAGTATGTTTTTCTTAATGTAGGCATGTGTTTAATGGAATGGAAGGAGTAATAAAGCTGCAGTGATTTTGATCTATATTTTGTGACTCGTGTGTTATTTGTATGTGTGTTTGTATTATTTTACATATTGATAATAGTAATATTTTGTTAATGGAGTGTGCGAATTTCATCTTGTATGGATACCTATGTATTTAGTTTTCCATCCTCGTCACAAGACCAAATGGTCTTTGTGATCCTCATTGCATCTTGGGTGAGACCTTCTTCAACCTTGAATGAAGATTGATATGTCAATGCTTTGGGGTTTTTGTTGGTCAAATCTAGACGAACCATGGGTATAAACTCCCCAGCGTTAAGAAGTGTGTGTGCAAGCGTGAAACATCCCAACAAATGAGCACCCACATTTTTACATTACCTTGCAAATGAACAAAAAAAAATTAAAAAAATATATGCTTGAATGAGGGGTGAGTGCAAATGTTATGACCTTGAAATTAATGAGAAAATTAGTCTTGGAAGTCATAAGGTCTTATAGGAATGTCTACGAGATTGAATCCAAGGCTATTAGCACACATGTTTTGATAGGAAATTTGAAAGCTTGCCTTGTTTGATATTTGAGATAGTCTTCCTTATGGAAATTGTGTTCGTAGATGTACCAGATGTTTGGGGTATGGTCTTGTCTAGAAATTTTTTTGTAATGTTGAGTGGCACCTTACAAAAGGATTTGTATTATGCTATTATACCCATGGGTGATGAAACCTATGCCCATTTACCCAACCTTCCAATGGAAAGGAACCATGTTGAAGAAATTGATATTGGCCCTAAAATTGAGGATCCCATAGAGGATTTTCCTGAGGAGTTCAGGGAATATCCTCCAAAATATTTCCTAGATGACCTTCCTTTCACCCAAGAAGATGATATTGGTGATATAGTATGGCCTAAAAGGTAATATTTTCAGCAACAACTAGACAAATACAAAGACAAAGTGGTTGGATCAGTCACAATATTGAAGAAAGGTGAGAAAGATATTTTGATTAAACTGAGCCAAGAAGATATTCTTACAAAGGAATCCCACCCCCCTCCCTCCAAGAAATATACTAGGGTTATTCAAGAAATTATTGATCTCAGAGAGGAGGATTATAAACAAGGAAAATGTGTCCAGTGTGGGACACAAAGATATGCTATCTCAATACACATAAGGAGTTTGGTAAATTTTCACTTGGACCCATGCTAGAGGGAAGGAGACATCCACTACCTATTAGTAGGTCCCTTCTCAATCCATGTCATGGGGAAGAGACTTGACTTATTGAAACTAACATATATTGGCATAGGTTAGGTAGGACATTTTCATCTTGCATTCCATTTTGTATATATTTTGCATCATGCATTCATGCTAGTATAGCCTTTCATCTTCTTGTATATATTTCTTTTCACTTGTATATAATGCATACATGTTAGGAAATTACATATGCTCATTGTATAATATTTCTTTATCATTTATAGTTTAGTGAAATTGTTTCTTTTCAGAATGACTTGGATTTATCACTAACTATAGTAGATCACATCCATCGATTGATACTTCTAAAGGGTGATGTTTTTTGAAGTCTCGAGATTGTAGGTTTTGAAAAACTAGAGATGTTGAGTTTCTCATGTCGTCTATGGTGAGAACATGTCCCCATTTTGGATCCATATGTTAGCCCCACATGCCTAGGGGTAACTAGAGGAGATCATGTCTTGTGGCGCGTAATAGAGACAATGATATTGACCATGATGATGATCATCATATCCACATATGGTAGTCCATTATCCCCCCTCATTTACCTTTACATCTATAGGTCAACCAAGGTTCATGACATCCAAGAAATCTTGTGTATGGAAGATGGTAATCCAACATCACCATGAGGTATGTCATTCCTTCTTGCATGTGAAGTGTTGTGCTTAATTTGTTGGGCTTATAGATGAGGATCTTTGGTTTAAGTTGTATAATGGATCACTATCTTGGTAAATTGTGTCAATTAACTTGTTTCACCTTGGTGGTTAGCTTCTATGCCCTAGTCCCATGTTGTCACCGCCGAGGGAAAATGGGTACTACTAGGGGGGCCTCACAAGGGTAACATCATGTTTCCCATCATACTTGACACTTTCCATACTGGATCCTTTCACACTGTACCAAAATTCGATAATGGTTCATGGTCCATTCTCTCATGAGAAGAAGAAGATGAAGGCCCGGAGGTTGATGCAGCTTCTCTCTATATATGCTATAAATTATAGAGGCCATCATAAAATCCATAGGACAGCTTGAGCTCTACCCCCTCTAATGGTAATTTTCCTTGTCGTGATGTGAATGAATGCACAATTATAAAGGATCATAGCCTAGCAAGAAAATGAAGGAAAAAATATTGAAACCTATAAATGGGACTCACAAATTAATGACTGGGTATCAAAAGGAAATTAACGGGTTTGGAATGCAAAAAGTAACGAGGAAATGGTATTTCAAGCAACAAGTGCTCCCTCTACAAAGGTGCTCATAGAAATGGATTTAATGACACCATAATCCATGAAGTAAGACCTAAATCATATCACTATCACACTTACTCTTTAAGGGTTTCTTTATTTCTTTCTTCCCTCGGGACCTATCCCTCTACCTAGGTATTTTATTTCATGTCTTGGTTGGCACACCTAATAGGGTTGGATGAAGGCATTCCCATATTTAAACTTTCCAACTAACATGAGGTCTTGGGTTGGTGTGATGCTTGAAGGGGATATTGAGGTCAATTGTTTACATGGCTTACATATTAATTAATGGCTTACTTTGCATGTTTTAAGGACTAATACCTCATATAAACATTGGTTTACCTTGCCTTATACTTTGATTTGTTTTGGATGGCCATGACATGGTTCTTTAGGGAACGCCATGGGTTTTCACCCAATTCGTTGTGCCTTTATTGCAGTACTATGGCACATGTGATGAAAAGTAATGATTCATGCAGTGAATCACCACCTTCGGACATGAGCTCTCATGCCCTTGGAACCTTGGACAATGGACAGATGGGCTTGGTTTGAGAATATTTAGTCATGATGGCACATAGATGGGCTGAAAGACCACAGGCTAGGAAGAGTACCCAAAGAATTATTATTCACTGGATCAGGGATGTTGTAGTAGAAGAGAGATAGATATCACTCAGAGATGATAAGTAGCCTCCTTTTACCTGGATGTTGGACATTGTCCCTCATTGGATGATGATGTCATCTTGTAGGGTTTTATGGTGTTAGGGTTTGATGGATAGTTGGGGTACCAGTGATGATTGGCATGACCTTGGGTGAGGATATACATAATTTGACATCACTTCATCTTGTATTAGTGCCACGTGACCTTTGGAGGCCTCCTCCTATCCTAGGAAGGCTTGATGTCACCACATGTGTGACCCTTATGACACATTTTGTGCATTTTTTCATTTTTTGATGGTTTAATGAGGGGTTGACCCCACTTCAAATTAATGTTATGTTATGTTATGTGGAAAAATTGTTAGGCCTAGCCTCATATATAAAGGTTAGTGTCATTTTTTATTTTGGATCATTACTCCTCACCTTTGTGGGGTAACATTTCTAGTATTTTCATTATTTTATCCATTATTAGCCTCTTCTCTTATGTGGTATGCTTGAAGGAAGTTTTCTTGTGAATGATTTGCTTATTTTGGATGTATATTTCTGAAATTTGGGTTTTATTCTCTTGGTTTATTGGATAAAGTAAGTAATTTTCTGCAATTTTATGGTATTTTGTTGATGTAAATGGTGAAATTGCTATTTTGTTGCAAGAAGACTTGTTTTGTTGAAACAATAAGAGGGGAAAATAAGTGCTTCCTCCCCTCATAAAGTTTTATTTGTCCAAGTTAGTGAAACTCCCTTTCTAATGTTAGAATCCTAAAGCCCTAAAGTGATTTCACTTTAGGATTTTAGTCGTAGACAATTGATCCTTGACCTAAGTGAAGCTACAAGAAGGGGAAAATGATATCCAGGGCCCAAACGTGCTTTCACCCTAGATATTATTTTCCTCAAAGTCTAAAGCCTAAGGCCCAAATGTGCTTGCACCTTAGGGTTTAGACTCTACCTCTTGGTTTCAATTAGATCAACCTTCAATGTTAACACAATTGAGACTCCATAGGCCCTAGAATGACAATGGCACTTATCTAGAAGAAATCTTATGGTGAAAGCAATTGTTAAAGTCATTTTTCTAAATCTCTCAAGTGTCCTACTAACTCTACTAACCCTAACTCTAGAAAACTCATAACAATTATTTGTGTTGTTACAAACGTTTGCTACAACCACTGAAAATTGTCTTAATTTGTTGCATGCACCTAATTATAAGTGGCTTAACTTGTTAATAAATCACCTCTAGAAATTAGATAATGTTCTATTGGTTAAATATTTACTTTTCATGGTCAACTGTGGTGTTTTTTAACACCAATTCTTCTTATTGTTGAAAATCATTTATTGTTGTTATAAAATTGTTTACTGTTGTAATTTGCAACATCCAATGCAATTTTACTTGTCTAGTGTATAAGGAGGTCATTGTTGCATGATTTAGCTTGGTAATTGGCATATATATGTTGCAAATTTTTCTTTCTCTGGGAAGGTACAAAAAACACCTTGCAACCTCTCTTCCTCTCTGTTGACGGGCCTAAAATACCTTTTCAAGTAGTTATGGGAGAATGCCCGATGGCAGGTCCCAATTAGACCTACTCCCATTTGGAATAGTGTTTTCGACTAGAAAATTGGCTTGGTTTCCACTATTAAAAGTATCTAAATATGAATATGAGAAAATAATGTTCTCAGATGAATTAAAACTATAAATAACTAAACTAGACTAAAATGGTTATATATTGTTCTAAGATGCATTCTTAATTTATTCTATCATATCATGATTAGGAGCGAACTACAAAAATAAGTTCATTTAAACATAATATAAATTGCACATAATTAATTCATAGAAGCAAGGAATATAAAACTTAACAATAATTGATTCACCAACTTATTATATTGTTGCTTCACTTAATATGAAAATAATGGCAACATTGGACATATAGAAATTAGTCTTGAAGTAGTTCGTTTTAACTAAAATCCATATATTCACTGAAATAAATATGCATAAACATAATAGTCTCATTCATACACATTTGTACCAAAATCTTGAAAAAGTATCTTGTTCAAATTCATATACAGTAGTAGTATTGTCCTGATACAATCCAAGTCCAAAAGCCCTTTCTCATTTACAATCATTCCTTTTAAAACTATTCAGTGAATGTTTACATTCTATAGATTCAATCATAAGTAAAAATCAGTTTACAAAAGGAGACTCTTTGCAATCCTATCCTCATTAGGATTACAAAATGGAAAATATGAGACAGGTGGAGCATTTATGAAAATTGAAATCATCATGGGTTCTTCTACATCTGCATATGGTCCCAATATTCTTTCCAAAGTGAATAATTGTCCATGATCTTCTTTAATTTATCTTACTTCATCTTTTCAATATCCAATTCTCTGTGACAATCCTTGGTGGAAACCTCTTGCTTCAATTCTTGTGTTGTGTGTTTAACAAAATCACGGGTCATAGTGATGAGCCTGACAGGTTTCAACAGATTCTCTTCCAAGTATTCTTTATTTACTTCAGTTAAATGTTCAATATTCAATTTTTTAATTTCCATGTGCTCCTCCACCTCAACTATCCTGATTTTTGAAGGTGTTTCTTCATCAATGGGGGGCATTAGCTTCATCCCAAATTATTCAAGGAGATCATCCAAATTATTCCATAGTCGTTTGCATGATTTATATGATGTATTTTGGATGTCCTGGATATATTCTAATAGAGGCTTCTAAGTATTGAAGAATACTTGGTATTTTATCCTTTCTTTTCTAGAATAAAATGGCAATGTAGTTGGGGGGTTTGTATATACTCCTTGCCAATCGACAATCTTGTCGAAGGCATCATTTTCCTTTTGGTACCAATCCCTGATTTCAACTATTTGTTCTTCAAGTCTCAATTGGTCGTCTCGGTCATCCTGCATATCATTTAGAATGCATAAGCATTATTTATGCTCAGATCTAAGCTTTTCATTTAGTTTTTTTTCCTCTTCTTTGATTACTTCTAAATCCAGAGTCCTTTCCCAAATTTCTTCCAGAATCTCTTCAATATTTTCATTGGCATGTTTCAATCCCTTGATATTATATCTTTGTTTTTCAACAATATGTTTGGCTTCATCTAAATAGATGAGTATTCGTTTTACAAAACATAGAACAATCAACCCCAACCAAGTCACAAGGTTGTCACTATGCGAAGTTACGTCAGCATAGAACTTCAACATTTGTGTATTCACCTCTCCACCAATGATCAAATGACATATTAACCAACCAACAAAATGAGTATTAAACTTGGGCCATCAGAATGTATTCATCGGAGTTGATAAATGTTCACGGGGAAAATTACTCCAATAAGGATTATTATGATATGGGTATCAGAAATGTTTTTGTAAGAATGTAATTAAAATTTGTGTTTATATTATTTCGAATTAGACTATGAAGGTAAGAAAATAATTAAAAATTCATTTGCTCTGATTTATACAGGGATATCATCTCAATAACATAGTTCTATGATTAGGCGAGATGAGAGGAAGAAATCATTTACTAAGAAAAGGATCGGTTGGTGTAGTAGAGAAGGTGATCATTTAACTTCAAACTACAGATAGAAGTAAAAGGGAAACCTTCCAGACTATATATAAAAAAGGAACAATTATTTTTGCCAATACCTTTCCAATAACTTAGTAATATAGTACCTTGCAAAAATTTTAGAATATGGGGAACTCATTTAAAATATCTCATTCATGAGATATTTTAAATGGGTTGTTGTGGGGGAGTCGCAACAAATGACGACTTACTGGGAAGGACCAGTTATCTTTAATTCCCCAAAAAAAATCAACTTAGACACATCATTTCATTTTTCATGGATTTTAAATAGTTTTAATAGTGTACATATTATGGATCCCACATTGTCTAGCCTGGTAATAAAACAAAAAGGTGATCCAGTAGAGATGATATCTTGCATAATTACTGAGAAATAAATGATACTTCATTAATTTCTTATATAGATAGGGATATTATGTGAAGAGAAACCATATAAGAGTTTTTTTTACTATTTATAGACCGAAGTGTGTTCCTCACCTCTATTTTCTCGGAATTTCCTTGCTTCCAACGAGCGTCCATAGCCCCGATGAAGTTTCCTTGGTATCATAAAAGCATGGCCCCACTGCCAACAAGTGTCCATAGCCCCGGCGAGTTTAATTGTACTTCCCACACTGATAATAGTTCTTTCAAATTCCTTATGATCTTACTTTAGCATTCACCCTTTTAGATATGTAATTTATGTATTTCTTTTGCAACAGAGGTGAGTAGGAAGTGGGGTGATACGATAGTTTATTTGATATGATAGTCTCGGTCAATGATTTATATTCATGGGTCCAACCACATAAGTCAAAAATGCATTTTTTATGATCAAGACGATTTGGGAAGTGTCATTGGAATTATGCAGAAGACATCTGAAGCTAGGACTCTCCCTAAATTTGTTAGCTAAATTCGACTTAGTATGATAGTGACCACACAATTACAACATACATGTCATGAACTTCCTAAAAGTGTTAACCTTACTGGTCTGAGGTTTCCCCTTGGAACAGGTAAACAAGTCACTTATTTTCTGTAAAACCATCTAGTCGTCTAGATAATTACTAATTGTAAAGTAACCTAATTGGTTCAACATGAAAAGACAATTTCATAAGGAAGTACATGAGATTTCTTAAATAGTAATTGGGTTTATGTCATACAATTGATGGATCAATCAATGGTAGTGAACATAGATTTATTATGAATTGAAAAGGGACCAAAAAGAAAAGTTCAATCAAAATTAGGAAAGACAAACCAAGGAAAATATTAGTTGAAGAAGAAATTGTAAAAGGAGAAAAGGGAAATTTAGAAAACCTATTATGTACAAAACTACATCACCAAAGGTGATTAGGATAAGTATATTTTGAGAAATTGTCCATTGATAGGGAGCTCCTCCAAATCTCCCTCCAATGACTTGAGTTTAAATGTTCCTGGACCAATATTCTCATAGATATGGTAAGGGCCTAGCCATAGTTTTTGTAATTTTGTGTGTTTTCCTTTCATTCCATTGGCTTTATCCCACTTAAGCACTACATCACCTTGGAAATATTTGTTACCCATTATTTTTTCTCCAACCATATTTTAACCAATTCTTGATGTTGCATTATGTTTTGTTTGGAATTTTCCCTTTCTTCCTCTAATTTAAGGAGCATATTTAAACTATGTTGCATGATCAGACACTCGTCATCTTGTATAAACAAAGTTGATTGTAGCAAATGAAAGAATGTGTGAGTTGGAAGAGTGGCTTCTTGTATGTATACCAGAAAGAAAAGAGAGTTTCCTAGAGAAGTTTTGATTGTTACCCTATCGGCCCATAAAGCATTGGGGAGGGCTAGATGCCAATTCCTTTGATGTTTTGTCATAGTTCTTTTCAGGATTTTGATCAGGTTTTTATTAGTAGAATCTGTTATCTCCTTCCCTTGAGGATAATAATTTGTTGAATATTTAATTTGTATATTCTTATCAAGAGCATATTCATTCAATTTCAAAGAATAAAAGTATTTAGCATTGTCAAAAACAAATGATTCAGGAATGCCAAATCTAGTTATACTAAAGGAATCATTGAATGGTATCACCTGATTTTCATTGATAACTTTGAGAGGTATTTCTTTTGTCCATATTGTGAATAAATCAGTAGTCGTCAAGATATATTTGTGTAACTGAGAATAGTTAGGGTTAATATATCGTATCACTTCCAAGCCCCATTGTTGGAAAGGGATTTCAATGATAAAAGGATGCAGGGGAAACACAGGTTTCTTCTCCTTTCCAGCAGCCTTTTGACATTCCTGGAACTTTACGGCATATGCATGAGAATATTTGAATAAATTAGGCCAGTAATATCTAGCTCTGAGTATATTATGGATTGTAGTATCACCTCCAAAATTTCCTCCAGCAGGCCCATCGTGAAGTTCAGATAGGACTTTATAAACATCTTCATTTTCAAGGCAGCTCAAGAAGACACCATCATAATTTCTTCTACACAATATTCCTTGAATGAGATGATAGTGGGTTGAATTGAGTCTAAGGGTCGTCTTCTTCTTCTGTTACAGATAATGGAAAGGTTGTCTTGTGGGTTAGATAATACTTAATTTTGTATTACAAATGATCAAAATTCACAGGAACATAATAGACTTCTCTTTTGAATAAGATATGATCTTGATACAACACATCCTCTTGTATTTCATTGCTTACTGATTCAACAACTAGTTTTCATAATCCCTGACCCATGACGATTTTATCAAGATTAATTTTGAGGTCATACTCTTGTAAGGTTGTTATCTAGTTAGCTCTTTTCTCCCCAAAATCCTTTTGTATCGGTATATTTCTTACAACATGATAGAGTACAATTACCTTGGTTTTTTACTGGATCAGGTAAGGTCTGAAATGATTTACAAATCTAAACACAACAAAGGATTGTTTATCTACTTCAGGGTAGTCCAATTCTTCTCCTTGTAATCCTGAACTCATAAAGGCGATGGGAAATTCATCTCCTTCTTGGTTTTTCTATGTTAGAAAAACTGCAAATGCGATGTCTAAGGAAAATGTGTAAAGTATAAACCCCCGACTAAAATATGGGATTAACAATGTAGGATAATGTACTATTTCTACTTTTATTATGTCAAAATACTCATTTTATTTAGACCCCCATTTAAACTTTGCATTCTTTTTTTATCATATCCTAAAGAGGTTTCACTATTTCAGCGAAACCTTGGAAAAATATCCTCACAAGATTAATATTCCCGAGAAAATACTGCATCAATTTTTTTGTTATGAGGGGGAGGAATTTTAACAATTGATTCAGTCCTTTTGGGTTCAATTCTCATACTGTGTTTGGAAACAATGAACCCCAAAATTATTCCTTCATTGACTGCAAAAAAAAGAATTTTTGGATTGAGAGATATACCATACTTCCTTCATTTGTTGAATACTCTTCTCAAATGAGCTATATGGTCTTTTTTGTCTTTAGAGAAGAAAATGACATCATCCAAATAAACTACTATGTAGTCTTCTATGAGGCCTCTAAAATCAATGTCCATTTCTCTTTGGAGGGTCACCCCAACATTGATTAGGCCGAAGGGCATTTTTCTATATGTGTATGTTACCCATTTAGTCCTAAAATCATTTTTCAGATGATCATCATGGGAAACATGAACTTGGTTGTAACCAGAAAAACCATCCAGCAATGAGAGCATATCGGAACTGGATACACATTGCAAGATTTGCTCCATAGGAGGCAATGGATAATTGTCTTTATCTGAAGCTTTATTGACAGTTATGAAATCAATACAGATTCTGATATATCCATTTTTATTCTTTACAAGGATAAGATTTGAGATCCATTGTGTGTGCCTGGCTGGAAAAATGATTATGGTGGCTAACAACATATTAAGCTCAACCTTTACCTATGGTTCCAAGCTCGGATGCATTTTCCTCGGCTTCTCCCAAAAAGGATTGGTTTGTGGCTTCATATGAATAACATGTTGAATGATATTTATTTCATATGTATTGAGAACTTCATATGTCCAAGAGAATATGTCTTTATATTCTTTAAATATCTTGATGAATGATTGTCTTTCTTCAAGAGAGCATTTATTTCTCGGGTTGATGTTATGGGATGTTTACTCTGATCCCAAATTTATCACTTCAAATTGCATGGATGATTTTTTGGTCTAACAATTTGTCACCTTATTAAACTTATCCCGGAGGTCATAGAGTTTTTCCAGTCTTACCACACTTTTGGGGATGTTTTTTTATCAGACTTGGTTTGTTTTTCTCTATCGATTGATTTATTGAGATAGGAACATCTGCATTGAGTTCTCTATCATGTTGACCTTCCTCTATTATGGAGTCTTTGAAGGTGTCTTCTAGGTGTAGGAAGCTGATAATCTATTTATCATCATCAAAGACCCTCCATTTGGTTACATTATCTGGTATCGAAGGTTTGTAAAGCAATTCCATGGAAAATGTATGAGTTATTAATTTCTTAGAAGGAATAATCTTGAAAGATACATTAGCTAATAGATCAGCGTCATAATTTAAAGAGTGATGAACAATATTGATATTAAATGCATCAAATGACTTGATCAATTCCCATACCTCATGTTAGTAATATTTAAGGTGACTAGAGAGACAATGTATGTTTTTTCTTACCTACCTTATTACAATCCCAGAGTCACCAAATACCTTTATCTTCTTGGATTTCAAGTCAATTGATTTCTTTAATCCTTGCAACAGGGCTTCATATTGAATAGTATTATTTGTGCATTGGAATTCCATCATACATGCTATCATGACTTTCTTACCAATAGGGTCTTTTAGTATGCAACCAACACTGGCACCTTCAAGGGATTTTAACCCATCAAAAACCAAATTCCACATATTAGGTTCTCATTTAATATTATGTATGGACGTGGAATTTCCTTTTGTTTCAATATTAGTGTGGTTAGTACATTGAGAAGAAACTTCTAACTTATCTCTAAACACTATGTTAGATTGTACAATGTCACGACTATTTACATATGTTATATTACAGTGGGGCTCAAAAATATGTGTGCGATGAAGGATTTCGGATTGTGTGTTTGATTCTGCATACGGTGAGGTCTCAACATAGTAATTTCCAAAGAATGAATCACATGAATAGTTACCAAAAATAAAATGATTAACCATTACAAGCTCATTTGTGTCATTCAAAAATGTCACAACATGTTTCTTGTATCATTCACTATCGACCCTAATTTTATTTGTCTTTCCATTATAGGGTAGCCAAAGGTGTGACCGGTGTGTGGAAAGACACACTTTAAGTGTAGCAGACCAGTCTTTGCTCAAGAGAATTCCATAGGTGTTAGGTATATCCACAACTATGATGTCAATAGTTTGATGTATCTTGGGGTTTGAGGATATCCTGGTCAAAACATTTTTCAATTCCCCTATCACTTTAACTCTAGTTATGTCAAGTTCTATAATTTGAATGTCAAATTGTTCAGTGTTGACATTAAGTTTTTCACACACTTTAAAAGGAATCACATTTGAAGAGGCACCATAATCCATCATACAATTATGCACATTTCTGTTAAAAATCTCAAAGTAACCAGAAAAGGTGGAGTGGTGGATCTGGCCCTTTGCCCTGATAAGGAAGTGTTCACAACTACCTGACTTTTATATGTATGGGTATCATTATATGGGGAATATTTAATTGTACCTTTATTAACTCCCATATTGATTTCTTTATAATTTTTGGCACTCTTACCTTGAAGTGTTTTGATGAAATTATCCTGAATTTGAGGAAGCTTCATAAGTTCAAATAGAGAAATATTGGCCTTAGTTCTTTTCAGGCCTTCCAAGAAATAATATTCTAACTTTGTGGCAGCATTAGAAAGAAAAATCATCTTGGAAGGAGCATCTTGTGTTTTCTGTGTGTGGGAAGAATTTTTAGGAAGTTCATAAGGGTAGGGGCTTGAGATGAAGCCTTTTTTCTTTCACTCCTAATGGTCATAGAATTCTGAGACATATGTATTTCTTCCACTTATTCTTGTTCTTCTTCTCCATAAGAAATGTCCCAAAAATAATTAACTTTTTTCTCAATTATTTCATCTGCTTCTTGGGTTTCTTATCATTGTTCCTTTTCATCTTCTTCTCCCTCTTTATATTAGGTTAGATTTCCAATGGCCTAGTGTTGTAAGGATTGAACAATATCTTCCATATCAATCCCTTTCGATGTTGGCGAAGTTATTGTGTTGACTGGAGGAGTTCTTTCATCTTTCTTAAATGGAAATTAAAAAAAAAAAACGGTACTAGAAGAGCCTTCACCATTGTGTTTCCTCAAATCAATTATCTTATTAGAAAATTTCTTGACAATTGTTTTTAGGGATTCCATATCCATATAATCAATATCTTTCTTTTATTTTGAAGACTTGGTAATGGGGGCTTTGGATTGAGTCTTGGATTTATCTTTGGAGGATTCTTTCCCTAGGTTCTCCTTTAAACCTTTTCGATTTTGGGGCCTCTTGAAAGGTTTCTTCCAGGGTATCTTTATCAGCACTTTTTACAAACATGGACATGGAAATTGGAAGAGATGATGTATAGAATTTGATGGTGACGTCTTCAACGGGTTTGGAACCTCAGGGAATCCATTTAAGTAAGGATAATAAATGTTGATTGAAATCTTTAACCTTTTCATTGGTATCCATTTTTATTCTTGAAATGTCTAAGACCAAGGTAGTTGGTGTTTTATATTCCATGAATTTTTTAAGAAAAATATTCTCGAATATTCTCCAACTAGTAATAGAGGATTCATCAAGGGAGTAGAACCAGGTGGTGGCTTTATTCTCAAACGTATGATGGAATAACCAACATACAACATATTTGTATCAAATTCTTTCAAGCCTTATGGTCGACAAGAACTTCTTGACATGATCCTCAGTTGAGTCTTTTCTCTCTAGATCAAACTTGGGGAGAAAATTTTGGGGGTGCTTAGGCAGGTCATGCAGTATTCCAAGTACAGAGACATCATCTGGGAGTAGCCAAAGTTCATATGGTTGAGGGTTATGGTTGTTTCCAACCATGACTTGAGGATTATATAGAATTAACTATAAATTCCCTTCTCCTTCAAAATCACTTTGATAATTTTCCTCGTCTTTAGAGTTCTCCTCGGGCTCACTTCTATGTGTGTTAGGTGGAGATTTTGGTGGCGAGGGAGGAATTACACCACCACCAGTGAGCAAGAAACGTTTGAGCTCAAAATCGTAGGATTCTACGAAGTCGTTTAGAGATGAAGGTATATGATACTCTGGAGTTTCGACGTTTGGGTTTTCTTGGTAAGTTAAAGAGTGAGAGAAGAATGGGTCTTCACTTGACAGGATCTCCTGATATTGAGTTAAGGAATAGTCAACCGGGAGCTAGCCAATTTTCCTACTCCACTTTCTAGTTAGAACACACTCGGTGCGTGCATAGGACTGTCGGACAATGGTGTCAATCTCTAGAATGGTCAAGATATGAGGTTGTGGTGAAGAAAATATAGATTCATATTGGAAGTGAATACACTAAGAAGTAGTTTGAGTGGGCATGTTCATGGAATATGATGGGGGTTTGAAGTGCGCTCAAGGTGAGTTTGATGAGAAACACTAGGCTAAGTTGTGCTAAAAAGAGGGATAGAATGGGTAGGTATTTGAGCTTTCTTTGCAGCCATTCAGTTCTATGGTCCTTGTTGGTTATCCTTCTCTGCTATACTTTATGAGTTTGTATTGACCCAGGGTTCATGTCTATTTGGGTTTCCAACAAAGCCTCTAAAACTATCGGCCCTCCTAGTAAACCAGAAGGCAACACAACACACAGAATGCATTGTGCAGTCTCATCCGAGATAGCTTTAATGGGTGGTTGTAAGGCTCATGTGTTTACAGCTTAGGATTGAGTGCAAGATAAGAGAGATAAATATTGAACCATTATTATAACATGTAAATGCAGCATATTGTTATCCACACCTATGCAGTAAACCTAACAACTTATTCCCTCAATATCGCAACAACACTTAAACAGGAAGTATAATAGCTCACTCATTCAACATCATAATAACTACTGAAGACAATAAAGATATGCATGCATTCATCACGTAACACAGATGTTACCATGGTTCACCCCCTCCTGGGCTACATCCACAAAGATTGGGATCTTGGCTATTTATTATGATAGTTCTGCATCTACAACGCAGTGCACTTACACTTCTTCTCAGTCGGGTAAGATCTGTATGAGGCAAACTAGATCGCACCAGGCTCCACAGCCTGCAATCTAACCCTCAAGATCTACCTTTCTCTCCTCCTCTCTTAGCTCAATAGCTTATACAAAATAGGTCTTACAGCAAAACATTACATATCGCATCAACTCATGCGTAACTACAATAACATAATAATTCTCCGAAAAACGAACCCCCTATGATACCTAAGCATCTATATTTATACATTTTGGGCTCTTCAGTCATTTACAATACCTTACCAAAACCCTAACCCTACCATCGTTAGGTATTCTTATGCATGTGCACGTGTTGTTCTTCCTTCCAACTGTCGTTTTCCTTGTGCACGACTTCCTTGCATGCATGTGTGTTGTGTTTCCTTCCAGCTGTTTCTCCTCTTGTGCACTCTTTCTTTCCCAAAAAATCCTTGCTTCTCTACTTCTGCGTGCCTCCAACCAAACCCCAACACTGACATGTGTCTCGTCCTGAGCCACCTAATCTTTGTGTGCCTCCTCGATCTCCTTGGTGATCGCCTGGAACTTTTCCTGGAGTGTTGTTGCATGTGTCTGCACCTACGCATTATTCTCCTTGAGTGTGTCAACTATCTGGACTGTAATTTCCTCAATGATCAATTCCACACACTATGTCTGGGTTTGTGCTATATGTGCCTTGGATTCCTCTGCTTGTGCCAAGACTTATGCTACCCGCTCCTGCAGTAGTTCCATTTGACTCTGTCGCTCATGTTTTTGAGTTTTCACAGTAATTAGCTCTGCCTGCAATATCTTCATGTCCTGGGTCCCTTTGATGCGTTATGTGATTGGTATTGTCTTATGAGTCTCCTTGATCTCTTGGATTGCTACATTGATCCTTTATTCTTCCTTGTCCCATTGTTGGACCTGTTGATCCTCCTCTAAGCTAGTCCAAAGTTGCGTTGCTTTATCAAACAAGTCAGCTGATGTGCTAACCTACTGCTCTATCTCCTGCAGCTACGTTGTTACTTTCTACTTCCTTTTCTCCTTCACTGCTAGTGGAGTGGTTGGTATGAGTTGTTCTCGGTGATTCTTGATCTTCTTTTGATATTGATCGATTGTCTGCGCAATCCAATCAATATTTTATGCTACTTTGATTTCCTCTCTCTGTGCGGCCTATGGAATTTTCTCATAAGTTCCTTCCACTTTCTACTCCAATCCTTTTATGTGCTCCCTTTCCTCATGGGTCTTAGATTTATCCTTCTCATAGACTATTTCCAGTGTGTCTCATTTCTTTGTTGCCTGCCTCAATTCGGTTAAGTCTCTTCGTGTGGGAGAATGTACCTCATGGTTTACGCTCACCCGCAACTTGTGTAGTGCCCTTGATGGTATCCTTGTCAACACAAGCTGGATTTGGCTTAAGTCCTTCAAGAGTGTCTTCCCCACAATTTCGTCCATGCACAGCATACTAGGGTTGATTTGGAATGTTACGTGCGACTGCATTATTGCCTAGACTGACTCTCATTCTTCTTCTTGCACTCTTCCTTCTGTCTACGGTGTTGATGGTTCGATTCCCCTGTTGCTTGTTGGTTTCCCTTCCTCGATTTGCTTGAGGAGTTGTCGCATGTCTACTAATTTCTCTTCAATCCTATCCCTATGGTGTGAAGCATGGTCAAAGTCCTTAGATAGACAATCCTGGACCATTCAGGCTATCATCTCCCCATCGTCATTTGTGATCATATATTCTGGTGGTGTTCTTTGTGCCTTTGATTTCTTACGCATGCCTCCTATCTGCGTGGTTGGCCTTTTGTTTTCCTATTCTTCCTGTGGGTTGGGACTTGCTGCGGTATCTTGCACTCCCTTAGCCTGTTTCTATTATTCTTTGGACAGTTGTGTATTCTCCTTTTCCCCCTTCTGGGTCCCTATCTTCGTTGGCCCTTCATCTTTCTGTGGTGTCTTTCCCTGGCCCGTTCTTCGTCTCTTGGGCACTTCGATTTTTGGAGGTTGGGTTTCTCCATGTCCTGCCTCTTCTTCTAATGTTCTTTCTGGCACTTCTTGGGTGATGATTGGAATCCTCCATTCATCGTCCCATTCACTGATGACCATGTCGATGTCACCCTCTGTGATACAATAGTGCATATGTAGCCACTACTTATTAGGATCCTTCCTTGCCTATATCCACATTATATGTCATGTGGCCTGGAAATTGGTGATGTTCCCATATCGCGCGACAGCCTCTGGTGTTATTCTCCACATCTTGGAGATGGCTTCTTGTAGGGCATGTAGGTATCCCTTAAAGATAGCCCCGTTCACCTTTTTTCTCCTCGAATCTAGCCTGGATTTGAGAAACAAATATCTCACTCCCTGATTTGGTTTGGGTCTAGTGCCAAAAAATACATACCTTGGTTCCCTCTAGCCCATAAAGGCTATCAATGTGATCAGACATGAGTAGTGAAACTTTGTGCCTAGATCCTGCGCATCCTTGCAGTCATCGAGGAATAAATTCAATAGATATTATGCCCATCTCATTGAGGTTCCTTCTGCGTACTGAGATGCAACTACAACAACTCCAGTTGGGACTTCCTCCCTGCGACATTTTCTTAGCAGCTTGCAGGCTAAGATTTTTACACCCAATTGTGTTGTGGCATCATTGATCCTCTTGATAATGATCCCTCTTGTCCCCCTTTCGGTGCCATACATCTTCTTCATCTCTTATGCTAGTGTTTTCTCCCTGGTTTTGTCATCCAAAAACTATGTGGGATCCATGCCCGGAGATGGAAATCCTGTTATGCTCATGATCATCTCTACATCTATCAAGACACGCTTTTCCAACCAGATGTCCCCGCCACACATTAATTCTAACGGTTGTTTGACACATGTGGTTGCATGATGACCTCTACCAAAATGTGGTAGGTCCAACAGACCTAAAATTCCCGTTTTCTACAGCCCAGTTACCCACTGGAGTGGTTGCTTGATCGGTTCTCCAACCCAATTTGTGCGTGTAGTATGTAAAAATATCCTCTTCGCAAGTTTCGGGAACTTGTCTTTATCTGCTACATCGTTGTTAGAGTATTTGATCTTCCCTATGAATCCCAGTGGATCTGGTCCTACTTGTACCCCCTCTGGTATGCATGGTAGAACGATTTCTGCTACAGGTTTCTTGCGAGGTGACCTTGGTATCTATATTTTGTCTTTATTCGATGGTGGTGGCTAGATTGAAGTTCCAATGGCTTTCGGTTGTTCCTCCATATACCATTCCATCCAATCTGAGGCATCTTCGACCGTCCCTGTTGTTGGGTGGTATGATATGGTCGTCTGCGACTCGTCTGGATCAACTATTGACTCCTAAATCGACATCATTCCATTAACTCTCAGAGCTGCTTCGACGTTCTCCAGTTGCACCTCCTTTAGGGTTTCAGTTTCCTAGTTCTGTGGCTCCTGTGTTTTCGTTGGTATCTCCTTACTCATGTCCTCTTGTGTTGGATTTTGGGTTTCCTCCACTATCAGTGTGGGGTTCACTAGTGTTGTGTCTGAAGATGGGATTTCGTCGACATTGACGATATCCAGCGGCTGTTGTTCACCCTCTTCCGCCTGTCCTCGTGACCTGGTATGAACTATGGTTTTCCTAGCGGTCTAGCTCGCTTTTGCTTGCTTGGGCGATGCCATGGAAATGGATGTCAAATATTCGCTGGATTCAAACGGTCTCTGTCATCTCTACAAAGTCACAGTGTGCTCTTTAGCCTTTGTTGTTCTCTATCTGTTCTATTTTCGTGAATAGACTATTGGCTCCTGCATCCATGTGTTGTATGGATTTCCCATGAAGGTTGTTGAGGACGCTTCCTTGATTATGGGTTTAATGCACCTTAATTACAAGTTCAATGAACCTCCGACGGTTTCGTACTTTCCATTACTCTTCCTTGCCCTCTTCTGCTAGTGCGATTAATGTGGTGTCCCATCGATCTTTTCCGTCCTTTAATTCCTCCTAGTGTTGTCATGTCATCCTATTTTTGTTGGCTTTCCTTTTCCCACTCGTTCCCCTTTTTATGTGACCATTGTCCTTCTCCTCGCCGAGGTTGTGTTTCTAAATTCATGTGGCCTTTCTACCTCTGGCGCACTGCGCCCTCTTTGGTTATTTTTCGATATTTATTTATTTATTTTTATTTTTTTACTGCGCGGTGGCTGGTCGATTGTCCTTATAGAGCTTCAGTCGGATCCCATTAATCATCCCTCTGATTTATGCACCTGATAAGTCTCTTAACTATAAATATCCTCCATCTGTGACAGATTTTACCTCGTATGGTCCTAACCAACTTCTGATTCTATCGGTGGTCCTTCCACATCTTTTTCAACTTCTTCTTCTTCAATATAAATATCGCGTGGATCGTCTTCATCTGGTGCTTCTTCTTGTATGTGGTAACAAGACAACAGTTCCTTGACTATTTGTTTGTTCTGTTGTTGTTCTTTTCTGATCAGTTCAACTTCTTGTTCTTTGATGAATATCACTCCTCTTATCCGTTTACGTGTGGCATCTATGTTGGGGTTCTCATGCTTGAATGAGAAAGTGACTATAAAATTTTGTTGCAATGTCATCCAGGTCATAGTTCCCTTGTGCAATTCTTGGTCTGTATACCAGTTCGCTGGTATGCCTTCTAGGGTGTGTATGAAATAATGAGGCCATTCTTCTGGGGGTGTCAATTTACATAGCGTTCTACACTTCTCCAAGTGTTCTGTTGGTGCCCCTTATCCATCATATTTTTGTTGTTTGTTGTTTTGTTGTTCTGTGTCAAACCTTATGTGCAGTAAACGCTTACATTGGTACCATTATGTGATTGTCTCTTTGTGCATGCCCCACCATCTTGTGGGTGTGGCATTGGGTGCTAAATCAAGTGCTAACAGTCTCTGGTTCTATAACACTGCATCTTCGTACTATGTCAAGAATGTTTCCAAATTGTTTATTCCGTGGAAACTAGGTGGTTCTCTTATTTTTGTTCCTACCCATCTTACTGCGCAGTCTATTCGGGCACATATTCTCATGGAAAATTTGTGTAGCCTTTGTTTCCATTTCTCTAAACCGGTATCTGAATTTGTTTCACGTGAAGTAATGCTCTGCCAACTGAGTATCTTGTCTGCAGTTGGGTTTACGTAATCCTCATCGCGCACAGTTGTCCTATACAACTGGCTAATTTCCTCTAAGTCTAGGAGAGTAGGTTCTACAAACCTCTCCCCTTATGATGGGTCTAATGGCGCGATGACCCTATATTTTCCTGATTCAAATGTCATTTTCCGGGTCTTCAAGTTGATTATGGCCTGGTTTTCAAATGCCCAATCCAGACCAAGCAATGTTGGGTATGGTGCTGTGCCATACACTATTTCAATGACTTCAAAATCTGCTTTAGTGCGCACTCCATCTAGGTCTACTGTCATTCCTTTCAGTCTACCAATTGGTAGGACTTTGTGTTGGTTTGACAATTTTAATTGAACAAGTGAATATCCTAATGTTGGCTCTCCCATGCATTTCCATGTCTTCTTTGGTAGTACATTGATTCAGATCCTAGATCCAGTATGATGTCTCCCATCTTGAAATCTTTGATGTTGGCATTTAGTCTGAATTCCCTACTAGTTCTTCTCCTTGTATGTAGGTGATTGAAATTTTTTGGTTCTAGTTTTTCTTTCGTCTCCATACTACATTTTTCTAATATGTTTTTCAATATTTTTGTAGATGATGGATCATTTAATACTTTTACACATGATTGCAAAAAGCCTTTGATTTTACTTACTTGTCCCATGGGTTTCATTTTGTTGGTATGATCCAATAATGGAGGCATCTCATACTCTGGTGCTTCCTTGTTTTGTTGCGCAGTTGAATTCGACACTATGTCTTCCTTCTGAAATTCCTGTCTAGGTTCTGTAAATATTGCCTTCTCATTCTACGCATCGAACTGTCTCCTTGGTTCAACATTCTTCTTGACCCATTGGTTTTGTGTTGGTTCTTGTTGAACAACATCGTCGCCTATTTTATCTCCTCCCCGAGTAACTATATTGATGTTTCGTCCTTCATCCCTTCCTTCAGCGTAAATCCACTGAACATTTTGGTTGTTTTGGTTCCTCTTTTCATGGATCTTTACTAGTATTGTTAGACATTCCTCTGTATCATGGTTTGATGCACGACAGTACATACAAGTGTCTAGTGGAAGTGGGCATTCCCTTGCATAATGTCTCGATTGTTGACAATTGTGACATAACACTGGTCCTCTACCTCATCCGAAACCTCCTCAGGCTCTTCCTCTGCCTCTGTAGCCTACTCAATCTCCTCTCGATGCATTATACTGAGGTGCATGATTATACTGCGTGGTATTTTACTAAGGTTCTGTCGTGTTGTACTGCAGTTGCGCATTATTGTATGGTTGTTGCGCAGTATTATACTACTGCTACACAGTGTTGTATGGAGATGGAACTTGATTGAACTGTGGCGCTTCTTTCCCAGTCATCATTTCTCCCTGCACTCTATATGCATCAGATGTCCTTTCTCGCATTAACTCCATAGTTCTACAATCTTTGTCGTTGTGGCATATTGACTTGCAAAAGGTGCAATATGAGCTCTTCTAGATTGTCTAGTATTTCTGCATCATCATGCAGTGATAAGGGTTGTGACTCGGTTTCTTGCATATTTTGAACCACAGTCCTCATGTTGGTAATGGATTTGGCATTCTTGTTGCCATATACTGTGCGAATGTTGGACATTTGTTCTTGTGGTGTCCTTACGTCCTGCATGTGGTACACCAAACGACCTCTCATTTGTCCTTGTTCTTATTATGGTTCAGTTGAAATGTTAAGTTATTTAAATCCTCCTTAAGTTCTTTGATAGTTGGGTCTGTCTGTTGGTACTAGTTCTCTTCTAGTTGCAAGTCTACCTACGAAGCCTCTTCCTGCGTCTGGAACTTCTGTTGTCGTAGTGGATACTTTAAGTGTCGTAACAGTGAATTAACAAATAAGTGCCTATGATGCATCTCAGTCATGAGATACTTCAACTTCCCCTTCAGTCGCTTGAATCTCTGATCAATCTCCCATGCAGACTCTCCAAGTTTCTGTCTTATTTCGATCATCTCATTCATGTATTGATCCTCTAAGATCGGCTTCTATAACTCATTTATCAGTAACTTCTTAATGTCTTCCAATGTCCTTTTCATCCTAGGGGCATTTTTTACATCTAAACTCATGTACCATTATAGTGCACGGTCTTTTAACATAATAGCTAGTTGCACAAGTTTGGTATCTTCATTCATGATCTGCTTTTCTTCCCAGATATTTGTGCAAATGAACAAGTGTTTCTTAGGGTCTTCTGTTGCTTCTCCTCGAAATTCGGGTAACCTGATGGAGGGATCGTGTCCTGCCATTCTGAATGTTGAACTACTACCTCCACATGATGTAGATACTTGACTAGTGCTACCTAAACTGACTCCTCCAATTGTTGTTCCTTGTGTAGACGTACTTCCTACTATTTGACTACTTCTGAACTTTGGTTGTCTAAACAGTGGTGTTCTCTTTGGTGTATTAGTCGCACATGGTTTTATGGGTTCCACACTGACATTGATATGGATAGGATGGCTTCCTTATCCTCTCGCTCTTGGACCTCTCTTCTTTCTCTCATATGTTGCACAGAGGATTTCCTCAATCTTCTCCATAGCCTGGAGATCCTCTGCCTCTTCCTCATCACTCACCAAGTATTCCCTCGTGGCTATATCTCTCTTCTTGGTATTCACCTTGTATTAGTAGGGTGCTCCGCTACGCGTCTTTCTAGTTGTCTCCAAGATCCATCGGATTTGGTCGTCATCCATCATGATTGGGTCCAAGGGTTCTTCCTTCTTTCCCTTATCCTTTCCTCCTTCCATTTCTCCCCTTTTTGTCAGTACTTCCCCCCTTCCCCCATGCATGCAGGGAAATTTAGTTATTTGATTCCATTGTCATTACACCTTTGTTATATAGACGTATATAGCAATCGAATGTACCTTCCTCGAGGTCCCTGTAGAAATTATTTCTCCACTGCGCTATATGACTTCATTGTGTCTACTACAAACTCTGTTATAAAACCTACCATAATATTGTCCAACCAGAAATCAACTGCGCAGGTGAACTTGTTGTTCACCTGCTGAAGTTTCTCTATCTGTACTGGGTTACACTCTAGTTTTCGAATCCGGTTCATTGCATGGTTATACTTTAACCTTAGTATCCACTCCTGCAATAAGTGTGGAAAATCGAAGAAAAAGACTTCGTGCAAATCAGTAAACATGTATCTCTCCATATATTTGCGGGGTGTTATTCTATGGTTTCTATTGTCTTTTTGTGCAAAATCTAGATCCTTGGTTCTTAGCCAAGTTTTGATCTCTTCTTTTGTGGGGTTCTATGGTCTCAACATTCCCTTCTAATGGCTCATTTCTCTTTGCCCCAATAATTTCTTGATCTGTCGTCGACAGCTCTTCGACTTATCACGTCTACTCAATCCTCTCTTGTTCCTACCAACGAAAACGGAACCATTTGTTGGTTATCCTTCTCTACTATACTATCTGAGTTTGTATTGACCCGAGGTTCATGTCTATTCAGGTTTCCAACCAAGCCTCTAAACTATCGACCCTCCTGGTAAACTAGAAGGCAACACAACACACAGAATGCACTGTGCAGTCTCACCCGAGATAGATTTAATGGGTGGTTGTAAGAATCAGGTGTTTACAGCCTAGGATTGAGTGTGAGATAAGAGATATAAATCTTGAACCATTATTATAACTTGTAAATGCATCATATTGTTATCCACGCCTATACAGTAAACCTAACATCTTATTCCCGCAATATCTCAACAACATTTAAATAATAAATATAATAGCTCACTCATTCAACATCATAATAACTACTGAAGACAATAAATATATGCATGCATTCATCACATAACACAGATGTTACAGTGGTTCACCCCCTCATGGGCTACGTCCACAAAGATTTGGCTCTTGGCTCTTTATTATGATAGTTTTGTATCTACAACGCCACACGCTTACACTTCTTCTCAATCGGGTAAGATCTGTATGAGGTGGACTAGATCGCACAAGGCTCTACAGCTTGCAATATAACCCTCAAGATATACCTTTCTCTCCTCCTCTTTTAGCTCAACATCTTATACAAAATAGGTCTTACAGCAAAAGATTACATATCACATCAACTCATGCGTAACTACAATAACATAATAATTCTCCGGAAAAAAAAAAACCCTATGATACCTAAGCATCTATATTTATACATTTCGGTCTCTTCATCCATTTACAATACCTTACCAAAACCCTAACCCTATCGTCGTTAGGTCTTCTTCTGCATGCACTTGTGTTGTTCTTCCTTCCATCTGTCACTTTCCTTGTGCATGCCTTCCTTTCATGCGCGCGTGTTGTGTTTCCTTCCATCTATTGCTCCCCTTGTTCACACTTTATTTCCCAAAAATTCCTTACTTCTCTGCTTCGAATTGCCTCCAACAGTCCTCCTTTTAGTGCCATTCTTGTTGACAGACCTAAAAGACTCGTTCAAGTAGTTAAGGGAGAATTCTCTATGGCAGATCTCAATTAGACCTACTCTCATTTGGAATAGTGCTTCTGACCAACAAATTTTCCCGATTTCTACTATTAAAATATCTAAATATGAATCTGGGAACAGAATGTTCTCGGACGAATTAAAACTCTAAAGAACTAAACTAGACTAAAATGATTATATACTATTCTAAGATGCCTTCCTAATTTATTGTATATTATCCTGATCATGAGAGAACTATAAAAATAAGTGCAGTTAAACATAATATCGCTTGCATAGAATTAATTCATAGAAGTAGGGAATATAAAACTTAACAACACAATGATTCAGATACAAATAATTGATTCACCAACTTATTATATTGTTGTTGCACTTAGTATGAAAATAATGGAAACAGTGGACATATAGAAATTAGTCTAGAAGTAGTTAATTTAACTAAAATCCATACATTCATAGAAATAAATATGCATAAACATAATAGTCTCATTCATACACATTTGTACCAAAATCTTCAAAATGTCTCTTGTTCAAATTCACATATAGTAGTAGTATTGTCCTGATACAATCTAAATCCAAAAGCCCTTTCTCATTTACAATCATTCCTTTTATAACCATTCAGTGATTGTTTACATTCTTGACATTCAATCATAAGTAAAAAGTAGTTTACAAAAGGTGACTCTTCACATTGCTATCCTCATTAGGATTACAAAACAAAAAATATGAGACGGGTGGAGAGTTTATAAAAATTGGGATTATCATGGGTTCTTCTGCATCTGAATTCGGTCCCAATATTCCTTCTGGAGTGAATAATTTTCCATGATATTATTTAATTTCTCTGACTGCATCTTTTCAATATCCAATTCTCCATCACAAACCATGGTGGAAACCTCTTCGTTTAGTTCTTGTGTTGTGTGTTTAACAAAATCATGGGTCATAGTGATGAGCTTGACAGGTTTCAACAGATGCTCTTCCAGGGATTCTTTATTTAATTTAGTTAAATGTTCAATATTCAATATGTTAATTTCCATGTGCTCCTCCACCTTGTATATCCTGATTTTAGCAGGTGTTGCTTCATCAATTGGGCGCATCAATCGCATCTTGAATTCTTCAAGGAGATCATTCAAACTATTCCATAGTTTTTTTCATGCTTTAGATGTTGTCTTTTGGATGTCCTATATATCTTCTAACATAGGCTTCCAAGTATCGAAGAATACATGTTATTTTATCCTTTCTTTTCTAGAATAACATGGAAATGTAGCTAGGGGATCTTTGTATACTCCTTGCGAGTCGACAATCCCATCGAAGGCATCATTAGCCTTTTTGTACTGATCCCTAATTTTAACTATTTGTTGTTCAAGTCTCAATTGTTCGTCTTGGTCAGCCTGCATATCATTTAGAAGGCATAAACATTCTTTCTACTTAGATATAAGCTTTTCATTGAGTTTTGTTTCCTTTTTGATGACTTATAAAGCCAGAGTATTTTCCCGACTTTCTTCTAGAATGTATTCAAGATTTTCCTTGGCCTGTTCCAATCCCTTGATATGATAACTTTGTTGTTCAACAATCCATTTCATTTCATCTAAATAGGTGACTATTCTTTTTAAACAGTGTAGAAAAATCGACGTCCACCAAGTCACAAGGTTGTCATCGTATGAAGTTACGTCAGCATAATGTTTCAACATCCATGTATTTACCTCTCCACCAATGATCAAATGACATGTTAACCAATCAACAGAGTGAGTATTAAACTTGGTCCATCGGAATGTATTCATCAGAGTTGATAAATGTTTACGGGAAAAATTACTCCATTAAGGATGATTTTGTTATGGATATAGGAAAGGTTTTTGTTGGAATGTAATTAAAATGCACGTTTACATTATTCTGAATTAGACTCTGAAGGTAAGAAAACGATTAAAAATTCATTTTCTCTAATACAGGGATATTTGCTCAATTACACAGTTGTATGATTGGGAGGGATGAGAGGAAGAAATCGTTTACTGAGAAAAGGATTGGTTGGTGTAGCAGAGAAGGTGATTATTTAACTTCAAACTATAGATAGTAAATCTTCTAGATTTTATAAACAAAAGGAACAATTATTTGTGCCAGTACCTTTCCAATAACTCTATAATATAGTACCTTACAAAAATTTTAGAATAGGGGGAACCCATTTAAAATATCTCATTCAAGAGATATTTTAAATGGGTTGTTGTGGGGGAGTGACAACACTCTCCTATACCTAGACCTAACTGATAGGTAACCAAGATAAGAGGCAGTAGGCTTGTATATTTCTTTTTATTTGATCCCTTGAGGTCACCAAGGAAGCCTTCCTTGTGGTGTACCTCTTCCATCACTAAAATGAGGGAAGATTATACTTAGGTGACAATGGTAGCTTCTTTCATAATTATGCAAGATTTGGGGATCTTATGGAGGGGTTTGCACAAGTAAAAATCCAGTGATAATAGTGCCTAGGTTTATTTTTCATAATTCATGGTTGAACTATGAGTCATTACCTTAGGAGACTTTTTTAATCTATCCTACAAATCAAACAATTTTTTGAGTGTGAGAACATTCTTAGGAATTATGTTCATCTTGACATTTCTCATCCCATAATCACATTTCTCAAGGGTTTTTTCATGTTCTTCATCATCAATGACATCCCCTTGAAAGGTTCCTTCATTTTTCAAAATTTGGATAATCTCTTGATCATCATAAAACACCCTCCAATTTGTAGTATTATAAAGTATTGAAGGTCTATAGAGAAGCTCAACAAAAAAATTGTTTTCCTCAAAGTATTCCAATGGATACAATCGAGAAGTTGTGGTTGCTAAACAATATACAACTATATTTTCATCTTGAGAGATGGAAATAATGTTAAAGGATTCAAAACTATTGTTAAGATTCAAGACCTTGCACTAATAATTCTTCAAGTGAGAGGAATTACAATGAATTGTGGTTCTAATCTTCCTCGCTATTATTTTCAATTCACCAAAGACTTTGATACATTTGAAATTAAAATTAATATATTTTATGATACCTTTCACTAAAGCCTCATACTCCATCATTTTATTGGTGCACTCAAACTCTAAGCTACAAGAGACAAATGTATGTTTCCCTTTGGTAGATCAATTAATAAGCAAATGACACTAGCACCTTCCTGAAATTTAGAACCATCAAAAGATAGAGTACAAATGTTAGTGTTAAAGACTATGTTAGATTCACTGAACTATTTACATCAACTATATTGTAGTGAAGCTCATCAATCTGATTTTTTTAGAGTTCAAACTATTTATCATATTGGATTGAAATTGTCTACAAGAAAATTACCAAAATACAAGGCGAAAGAGTAATTTTATAGAATTGGGAAGTTTTAGGTTGAAAGGTTCATTAATTACCTGAAGATAAATGAAATTATGTTTCATTTATTTCTCTCAATCAATCAGAATCTTGTTAGGATATCCATTCCAAGTAATCCATTGGTGATACCAATCAAAAGTAAAATAACATTGCAATTTCTATGACCAATCTCAACTAAGCAAGACTCCATATGCTTGAGGAATATCTATGATAACCTATATAAATTAGGACATCCTTTAGATAACGTACCACTCTCACCTATAATTTATCCAACTGAATAATGTGGGTGTAACATTTGGATGTGATTGCATTAAATTTCTTGCATACTGAGTATAGCATTGCATTAGAATATGTGCCTAAGTCCACAAGTAAATTATGCACATTCTAATTGATAATTTTTAATGTCAACAAGAAAGGAGGTGTATGATTTTTACTTCTTACCTAAGAAAGGAGGTGTATGATTTTTACTTCTTACCTATGATAGAAGCATCCACAACTATGTTCTATGTAGGATTCAATGTTTTTTTTTAAATAGTTTTAATAATTGTTTGTGATGATGATTTAATGGTTTCTTTTAGCGAATTTAACAATAAAATCCTTTACTTGGAAATTTTACAAAAATCAAGAATTGAAATGTTTGCCTTGATTTTCTTCAAATGTTCAACTATATTTTATTCCATGGGGACAGTAACTTGATTACTAGTTGAAGGTTTAACCGTAATTTGATTACTAGAAAAATCCTTAGCAGTAGAATTCCAAGTTTTCTTGTTATTCGAAGTTTGAGGATTAGGGGGAATTATTTGTGGAATAACATCTCTACTTTAAAAATTATAATCACTTTGAACTTGTAGTTATTCCACTACTTCCTCGTCATCATCAATGTTAAAACCAAGAATCATATCCCAAAGAACCATGATTTTTTCTTCAAGTTCCTCCTCTACTTGCTCTATTGTTTCTTCCTTGGTTTCCAAAGCAGGTTTTTCAGTTTTCATAAATTCATCAATAAAATGATTAACTACCATATTTGTGGAATTAATCCATTGTGGATAAGTTTTATCGGCTTGTTGATAGTTGCAATAATTATCCATAGCCACCCCCATAATATCGAAATTCAGATTTACAGGTAATGGTTCAAATGGTTTAGGGGGGCATGATAGGTATTCTAAAAAATGGCTTATAAGGTCTCTACATTGAAGTACCTTCTCCAAAACCTCTCTTAATGTGTATGATTTTTTTAGTTAGTCTGTTAACAATGAAATAAATATTATATAACTCAAATGAATATTTCTCTTTTGTACTTGGAGCTATTTTTGTAATATATTTATTAGGCGGGATATTTTCTTTTCTAGAAAATTAACCATGGTTTTCTTTACAATACATCATTTCGGATGCTGACTTCTTTTCTTCCTCAATTTTTTTTGCAATGGTATCTTTTCCGGCATGTTTAACGAACATTGAAATAGGTGCAAGTAAAGGATTATCATATATTTCAATTTGAAGCTCTTGTGATTGTTCAATATCAATATGAAATTTGTTTGTGACCATGGTAAAATGTTGATTGAAGTATTTCTCCCTTTCCTTAGGACCCATTAATAATGAAAATAAATAATCCATGAGTTCTCTTATGGTAATATCTTCCTTGAATTTATTTTAAAAGGCCTTATAGAAATCACTCCAATTTGTAATAGAGCCAACTGGTAGGTTGAAATACCAATTTGAAGCCTTGTTTTCGAAGATATAGAGAAAAAGATGACAGACCACATCTTCATGTTGAATATTCATCAATCAAATGGATAGAATGAACTTCTTGTTGTGGTCTTCTCGATGTCCAAATATATTGGGGTTATACTTGGGAAAAAACACATTTTGGATGCTTTGACAAATTGTAAACTTGTTTGGGAAATACCAAGGCATCCTAAGCTAACCAAGGTTACTCTTGATTCTAATTGTTAGCATTTTCTAATTTTTTTGGAATAAGTTTCTAAATTATCAAATTCAGATTTTGATTCTTGTTAGAATCACTTTTAGAATGGTCAGTTTCTATGGGAGATGTAGTGATATTGGAGGTTAGAGGAATCTGGTTTAGAGGTTGGGAGATTCATTGAAGTGCTAGGTCAACAATATATTCAATGGAATGAACTAAGGTATTCTCTTGAGTATGGTAATGTTTCTTGGGGTATTTCTTCATAAATCCGATAAAGAACCAGTATGTCTAGTGTGATCTCTAGTTATATGATGCAATGTAGCTACTTCATTGTTTGAGATTATGTAGGGGATATCATATTGGAAATCAATGTTTTCTAAGATGTTTTATGAATATAGGAACATCGTTTCTTCAATTATTGTTTCTTGATTCAAAGGTTTGTTGGTATTTTATGGGTGAATGGTAGATGATACACATTTTGGAACTAAATTAGCCACGTAATGGTGCCCCTCCTTCTAGAACCAATTATGCTGATGGGAAAAATTCATTGAATCAGTAGTAGGGGTTTAACCCAAAAAAGAGGCCTAATTATACTCCTCCCTGATTGGGATGGAAAAACCCCTCTGAGTTGATGGCCCAACAACATTTTGATGAGCTTTATGAATGTGAAAGGAAAATTATTAAATGAAAAATGTACTCTACTCTAATTTACTTTTAATAATACAAGATATTTAAAGTTGATTTAACTCTAACCCTAGTACTGACTTGTGTAGGGAAGGATAAAAAATCAAAATCTCCTTCAAAGAGCTTAAGAAATAGTTATTAACTATCGAGGAAAATAGATGAACAAATAACTAGTGATTCACTTAGAATAATCTTCAATAAATTACCAGTTACAATTTAATATCCTTGATATCCAAATTATTTCTACAGAAAAATAAAGCAAGAACTATACGTAATATTCCAAAATATTTTGTAAAATTTAAATACAATTCTTACAGTATATCTCACACTAATACAAATCCAAAATAGTCCACAATTTGCACAGAGCATAAATCAATCTCCTTCAAAAACTTTGTCCAAAATGGCTTATCAATATTACTTTCGGCAAAAATAGTTTGAAAAAATATGTTAGGGGTCAAAAATCCCTTTCATAAGCAACTTAACTTCAATTTATACAAAATAAAATAAGTTACTCATTAATTGATTTTATTTCAAAACCCTAGCTACCTCCAAAAGAGTTCGATGAGCTATGAGACTTTTCCTTTTTCTATTCTTTATCATACTTTTCCCATGCTTCAAATAAATTTTTACAAAGTTCACTTTACTTTTCCCATGCTTCAAATAAATTTTTACAAAGTTCACTTTGGGAAAAGACATGATGTGTAAGTGGGGCCCTAGAATGGATAAGCATTTAGTAATTCTATTAATATGTTTATCTAATTTTGGAAATTATCGGTGAATAAACTATATATATTTGGATGTCTTTGTCAAAAATGTCTCCATATGAGTTTTATTTACATGTGAAAAACTTCTAACAAATAGCTTTACCTTTTTGGATGGATTTCTCCAAAGACTCTATCATTTGGTATGCAAGATAAAATTCTATGGTGATCCCAATGATGAAAGATGGCATTCATCTACCACATCCTCCACAAAATTCCAAATTTTCAAACATGTAGCCCATTCTTCCTCTAAGTGAATCCATTCTTATTTAGCCACTTCATCCTAGTATATGAGACCCTATTCAATATTCATTGTTTCTTGTTGATTTAAAATAGGAATGTTATGAGGCTTCTTGTAGTTACTTCATGTAGCTTCTTTATAGCACTAAATTGAAATTGTTTTCATTCTTGAGTATGTTTCCAGGATTGAACTTATTTATGTAATAGAAAAAGTTTGATACTCAATTCTTATAGCTAAATAGATTTCTCAAAGAAACAATTTTTATCTTATGCACTTTCCTCATATACTTCAAGAGCATAACCAATGAACTCAGTGACCATTCCTTGAGTTTATTTTTAATGATCTACTTGATTTTCAAGGAATGCAACCCTATGTTCATATTGATTCATGCCCCTCTCTTTAGCCTAATATTTGTCTAGAGTAACATGTTCCATTGCTAAATTGGTTGAACCCAAAGTTGTCAATCCCATTTTCTATGTATCCAACACTTTTGCTTCTCTCGTACAAACCTGTGTGTTGTCCAAATCAAACTTTATTTTTCTCTATTTTTTTTGGACAATCTTTGTTTTTATTTTGTTGTATTCCGACAACTCAAGATTAGTAGTATCATCAATAAGATGGGGTACAAGTGTATCTTCCCATGCTATTAAAATCTCTAACTTGTTAGGTGTAAGTATTTCTTCATTAATCACAACTTTTCCCTTATCTCCCTTGTTGATACATGTAATTTGTTTAGGAATAAATAAATATTCCATGGTTTAATCTATCCGATCATCAATACCAGGTATTTCATTTTGTGGAATCTCAAAATGATATTGAATTTCATATTCATTCACATCAATGTGGACTAGGGTGCCAAATTAAGTTTGATTTACCTCTTTATTCTATTATAGTTTCTTTTCTTGTTCATCTTCTTTGGATTTTCTCCCTGAAGCATTTCTCTAACCCCTTTTAACTTTAGTAGCATATTTGTCCTTAGCTTCATGTTCTTTCCTCCTTTGTCTTACTACTTTATTTTTATCTACTTCTACTTTTGCTTCAATTGCAGCTTTATCTCTAGCATTTCCTTCATCTCTTTCTTTTTTCCTGGAAGCTTCTTCAATAGTAGCCTTCTCTTGAGCTTCATTTTCTTATTATTGTTTCCATGATAATTCAGGCTTAACCTCATCTTATTTATTCTTGGTTGCACCCTCTTTTTTCTTGGCTTCTTTGGTTTCTTTAGTTTCCTCAATTTCTTTCTTTAGTCATTCAATTTCAACTACTTACCTTTCCTAATCATCCATTTCCTATTTTTTGTTGGCTTCAGTAGCTTTCTTTTCCAACCTTGTAGCTCCATCTTTCTTGATTTGTTCCTCTAATTATTTATTCATATGATAAGATGAGAATTGTTCTTGTTGTTTTCCCTATCTTGGACTTGTTCCCATTACACAACATTTTTATAAGCATCTTCATGATCCCATTGTTCATGTGTGTAAAGCCAAGTTATTCTCAATTGTTCCACATGTTCTAGTACTAATACCTTGAGATCATTCCTTCTAAATTATCATTGAGGAAGTCTATATTATAGCATGGCTTGAGCCTCCATTCTAATAAATTTAGAATTAGTTAAGCTAGAATTCCCAATATACATCGAATGGGATAAAACTTAATATATTGGCTTTGACTAATGATGAGTTAAAAACATGTATTATTATTTGATATGTTATCTCTCTAAGAACCAACCTATTTGGAACATGATTTTCCAACAAATGTAGTGCTAAAATGGCTCCATATATCTGTTGGGTATATGTTTTATTTTTTGCATGTGTGTGTGTGGGTGCGTCAGGTTTGACAAATGCATCTAACGATCCCTCTAGTAGTATGACATGTGTCGTGTGTGTCAGGCGCTTTCCTAGGGGGGTTCCAAGGGGGGGGAGGTATGCCCCCCCTGGTTACGCGCAACGTTCGGGGCAGTGCCCCGAAAAAAAAAATTGGGGGGTTTTTGCTATTTTTAGCGGTTTTCTAAATTAATCCTGGATTAAGGGATTAAGGTTTTGGTATCTACGGAATACCTAAAACATTGTATATATTGTATGGTGAATGGTGAAATTCGACATAATGAATATAAGAAAGATTTTCTCGGTTGAGCATTTCCGGTATAAAATCTTTGTGTACTCTAAGTATGAGTGATTGATTAAATTATGTTTTTCTTAAGAATCTATATGCATTGCTTTACTTCACAGGTTTAAAACTTACATGTGGTATCAGAGCTCGTTTTTGGATTCAGAGGGATGCCTTTGTTGTTGAGGGTTTGGCTCGGTCTTGATAGATCAAGTTTATCTGGGGTATCTAATAAACCTGGGTTTAGTGGGAGATTTTGCAGTGGTGATTTGAGTGCAGAAAGAGGAATGGCAAGCTCGTCTAGAATCGAGATAGAGAAGTTCAACGGTAAAAACTTTGAGCTATGGAAGCTTAAGATGGAGGACCTTCTTGTAGACAAAGAACAATGGATCGTTGTGGATCCTTGTACACAGCCTACTAGTACATTGTCTACTAGCACACAGGCTACGGGTACACAACCTACTAGTACACAAACTACCAGTACACCACCTACTGGTATGTCGAAGGAATATTGGGAGAAGTTGGACAGAAGAGCAAGGAGTATTATTTGACTCTGCCTGGCAGATTCAGTGTTGTTGAATGTCTCAGGAGAATCTACAGCCAAGGAACTATGGGATAAGTTGGGGAATTTGTATCAATCAAAGTCCCTGGTAAACAAGTTGTTTCTTCAAAAGAAGTTGTATCATCTTAGGATGGAAGATGGAGATTCTGTGACAGAACATCTAAATGCCTTTAATACTCTAGTAAGTCAACTTGTGTATGTTAATATTACGATTGCAGAAGAAGATAAGTGTATTACTTTGTTATGTTCTTTGCCAGACTCTTGGGATAATCTGGTTGTAGCAATAGGTAGTACCACTCAATCTACATTGAAGTATGAGGATGTAGTTGCATCCTTGTTATCTGAAGAGATGAGGTGTAAAAGCATGGATGGTCATAGCACAGATGCTTTATTTGTAAGAGGTCGTACCCAAGACAGGAATCTTGGTAAGCTTCAAGGGGGAGATCTAAATCTACAGGTAGATCTAAGTGTCCAGGAAAATCTTTGAGGAAATGTTGGAAGTGTGGTAAGACAGGGCATTGTAAGAAAGATTGCAAGTCTAAGAAGGTTGAAAAACCAAAGGGATTTGATAGTACCTCTTCCACAAAGGAGAAAACCTCCACTGAAGAAGGAGGTGATGTTTACCTAGCATCTACAAGTACACATGCAGACTGCGATGTATGGTTGATTGACTCAGGTGCATCATACCATATGACTCCTCATAGGGAGTGGTTCTCTGAATATGAAAAATATGATGGTGGTGATGTATTCCTAGGAGATGAATCGACAGCAAAAATCTTGGGATGTGGAAGGGTTAAGTTGTTGCTAAAAGATGGAAGGATTATAACTCTCCCTGGGGTTCTGCACATTCCAAAACTTTCCAGGAGCCTAATATCTACAAGCAAGTTGGATGATGCAGGAGTGGATATTGTATTTGGAAAGAACACTTGCAAGATGGTACGAGGGGCAATGGTGTTGATGAGGGGAGTTCGGTGTGGAACTATGTACAAGTTGTTGGGAAGCACTTATACTAATGGGTGTAACAGTTATGTTGTCCTTGAGCAGACAAATAAAGAAGACAAGACCAATATCGTCCCTGAAAAGAAGACCATGATGTGGCATCAAATACTGGGGCATATTGGAGAAAAGGGCCTTCGAACACTACACGGTAAAGGCATGGTTGAAGGTATGTCTAATTGCACTCTAGATTTTGATTTATGTGAACATTGCATATATGGTAAACAGAATCAAGTAAGATTCCCATATGGTGCTACAAGAGCAAAGGGGATCATAGAATTGATACACAGTGATGTGTTTGAACCTGTGCATGTTCCATCACTAGGTAAGTCTGTGTATTATGTTTCATTCATATATGATTTCTCAAGGTACACATGGATTTATTTTCTTAGAAAGAAATATGAGGTATTTGATAAATTTAAAGAGTTTAAGGTTCTAGTAGAAAATCAGACAGAGAAGAAAATAAAGGTATTGAGAACAGATAATGGTGGAGAATTCTATGGAAATGAATTCGAAGAATTCTATAAGAAGTGTGGTATAGCAAGGAAGAAGACTACTCCATACACTCCTCAGCAGAATGGAGTTGCAGAAAGGATGAACAGGACACTGATGGAAAAAGCAAGGAGCATGCTCAATGGTGTCGAATTAGGACAAGAATTTTGGGCAGAGGCAGTGGGTACAACATGTTACCTGGTAAATCGATCACCTTCATCAGTGTTGGATGTTAAAACTCCACATGAGGTATGGTCTGGAAAGAAACCCTCTCTTCAACATCTTAGAGTGTTTGGTTGTGATGCTTATGTACATGTTCCAAAGGAAAATAGAAGTAAGCTGGATAAAATGGTTGAAAAGTGTATCTTTATTGGTTATAAAGATGGTGTGAAAGGTTATAAGCTTTGGAACCCAAAAACCAAGAAGATTGTTTACAGTCGAGATGTTTTTTTCAGAGAGGTAAAATATGTGTCCAAATAGGAATTCCTACCAACGCAAGATGAACCTGAGAAAATAGAGCTAGAGTTGGATGATGCAAAATCTGAATCATCTAAAGAAGATGAAGCAGAAGAAGAAGAAGAACCTCAAACCCCAGTATTGAGGAGATCAATGAGAGAAAGAAGGCAACAAGAAAGGTATAGTCCACCTGATTTTCGTTCCAATTTTGATTTATCTATTACTGTTGACAATCCCAGAACTATCGGGGAAGCAGTGAACTCAGAGGATAGTAAACTCTGGAAGAAGGCCATGGTTGAAGAAATGGATGCCTTGGATAAGAATGAGGCATGGGATATAGTTGAGTTTCCAGCTGGAAGAAAATTTGTTGGTAGCAAATGGTTGTTTAAGAAGAAGTTTAATGCAGAAGGAAAAGTGGAGAAATTCAAAGCTTGGTTAGTAGCAAAAGTTTATTCTCGGGTAGAGGGAATTGAATTTGGTGAGATTTTTTCTCCTATTGCTAATTTAACTTATATTATATTTATTTTATCTATTGTTGTTGCTTTTGATCTTGAAGTGGAATAGATGGATGTGAAGACAACATTCCTACATGGGGATCTAGAAGAAGAAATCTACATGAAGTAGGCAGAAGGCTTTGTAGTAAAGGGAAAGAAAGAGTTGGTATGTAAGCTAAAGAAGTCACTATATGGACTGAAGCAATCACCTAGGATGTGATACCAAAAGTTTGATACATACATCCTTGAATTGGGATTTGTGAGAAGCAGGGTTGATCACTATGTATATTCCAAGCAGGTTGGTAATCACTTCATTTATGTAGTGTTGTATGTTGACGACATGTTGTTGGTAGGAAATAACATGGATGTAATCAAGGAGGTGAAATCGCAACTATCCTCCAAATTTGACATGAAGGATATCGGTGTTGCTAACTTCATTCTGGGAATGGAGATTAAAAGAGATCGTGCAAACAGGAAACTCGGGTTGAATCAGAGAAAATGTGTTGAGACGATATTGCGGAGGTTTAATATGCATGGAAGTAAACCAATCAAGGTTCATATCCCTATAGGTCTAAAGTTATCTACAGATCAATGTCCCAAGATACAAGAAGAAGAAAAGGACATGTCCCATGTTCCATATGCTAGTGCAGTTGGCAGTTTGATGTATGCAATGGTCTATACTAGACCGGAAATTGCACATGCAGTGGGATTTTTGAGCAAGTATATGTCAAAACCAGGGAAGGAGCATTGAACATCAGTAAAGAGGGTCTTCAGGTATTTGTGTGGCACTACCAATTATGTATTGTGCTACCAAGGAAGACCAGGATTGGACAGAGTGGTTTACATACATGGCTTTATTGATGCAGACTGGGCTGGAGATCTGGATCGCAAAAGATCTACAAGTGGGTATGTGTTTAACATATTTGGAGGAGAAATCAGTTGGATGAGAAAAAGACAAGTTGTAGTGTCACTTTCAACTACAGAAGTTGAATACATGGTAGCCACTCATGCAAGCAAGGAAGCAGTATGGTTACAGAGATTATGTTCAGGTATTGGGTTGGTACAGCAAGCAGTGAGATTATATTGTGATAGTCAGAGTGCAATATTCCTGGAAAAGAACCCAGTTTATCATTCGAAGACAAAGCATATTGATGTTCAGTATCACTTTGTGAGAGACATGGTTGAGGAAAAGAAGGTGTTGTTGGAAAAGGTTGACACTTTGAAGAATGTTGTAAATTTATTGACAAAGTCTGTGAGCACAGAAAAGTTCTCCTGGTGTAGAGTAACAATGGGAATTGTTGCTCTGGATTGTTGACTATATAACCCTTTGGACCCCTGGATGCAAAGAAAACAACAAGTGGGAGAATGTTGGGTATATGTTATATTCTTTGCATGTGTGTGTGTGGGTGTGTCAGGTTCGGCAACTGCGTCTGACGATCCCTCTAGTAGTTCTCTCTGTGTCATGTGTGTCAGGCACTTTCCTAGGGGGTCCTAGGGGGGGGAGCAGGTATGCCCCCCCTGGTTATGCGCAGTACCCCGAAAATTGTTTTTGGGTGGTTTTTGCTATTATTAGCGGTTTTTTCTATTTTTAGCGGATTTTGCTATTTTTAGTAGTTTTCTAAATTAATCCTGGATTAAGGGATTAGGGTTTTGGTATCTACGTAATACCTAAAAACATTGTATATATTGTATGGTGAATGGTGAATGGTGAAATTCGACATAATGAATATAAGAAAGGTTTTCTCGGTTGAGGGTTTTCAGTATAAAATCTTTGTGTACTTTGAGTATGAGTGATTGATTAAATTATGTTTTTCTTAAAAATATATATGCATTGCTTTACTTCACAGGTTTAAAACTTACAATATCCTTAGATAAGTAAAATATTTTTGAATATACCAATCTTGAAATGCTACTTAGAAGATGCATTTCTTCTTCTAACAATATTGAAGCATGTTTATAGAACAACTGATAAATTTGGGCCAAAAAATTATCACATATATTTGCATACTATCTCTTATATTTATTCTCCCATGTGTTCCTACAATAGACATGCACAAAAATGTCAAATATATTCCATGACCATCTCATCCATAAAAAGGTTATTATCACATATGATATCCAACAAATATGAGACCATATAGAATGTTGTATGAAAGACGAGGTTCGGTGTCTTTTCCATTTCTAAGGCCCTAGCCATGGTGTGAGTGAAAATTGTTGCCCAATTAAAAACAGATCCTTGTGTGGTTATAGTGTATATCAATGGTACATGGGCTTCTTTGAAATGGATGCAATTAGGTTCACCATGTATCCTACTCACCATTGTAGCAACACACATATATATAGAACCCTCAAATTGTTGGTTGTATAAATGTCATCGTAGATAGCTTGAAACCTCTTCCCTTCTACCCACCAGTTGGCCAATACTTTCTTGTCTTCCTTAGTTTTTTGAAACTACTCTACCGATATTGAAATCATATATGTATCGCTGATCCAAGTGGATATCGGTGGCCACCCACCTTTTCCAGCTGGCTCAAAACAACTTTCTAGCAATTTTGATAATTTACTATTTTTAGCAGTTTTTCGGGTCCTGAACTTCCAGAGCCATTTTGAGGCCATAAACGATGTTTTTTGGGGTATGTTGCGGGTGAAAATTTCACCATGAAATTTTGTACAACTGTTGTAGTCCTCGTCTATATCTTTCCAATGGGCTATCATACGCCTAAAACGAAGATTGTATGCAAAAGTTACGACCCTGGGAAGTTGATGTACTGACTTACCCAAATGAGGCCCACATGACTTTTGGCGCTTCATCTCCTAGGGTTAGGTTTTTGGATGTTTAGGGTTTTTGAAACTCCTGTTTATTGTAAAAATTCCTTGAGAGCCTCATTGTAATCATCTTCTTGCGAATGAGCGCATCCATCACATCTCTTCTCAGAGATAAGTCGCCACCATTCCAACAAGCTCGTTTTCCACTGCATTTTACAGTTTCAACTTATTTCCTTATTGAATAGAAAACCAGTTTTACTGTATCTCTGTTATTATGTGTTAAGAATTTGGTAATAATCTGTAGTCATTTCGTTCTTCTCATAAAATCTGGATCAGTGGTATCAAAGCAGTCTACTCCTTGTCGTCTTAATGCATGTCCCCAACGAGGTCGAAGTACAAAGATTTGGGTCTCAAGCTTATTTCTCTTGAGGACAAAGGCCCTCGCACACACAAGAGACCTCTCATGGAAGGAGAAAAGAAAGAGGACCGGACAGGAGATCCTTTCAAACTGTTGATTGAGGAAGCCCTCACGCAATAGAGGAACGAGATGATGGATAATTTCGCGCAAATCCTTCGGCGACTACCAACAGGCGACGCATCTTCTTCGAGCGGAGGCACCACCCCCTTCAAGGTACAAATAAACTTCTATATTCCTATATTTGAAGGTCAGATAGACGCAGATATTGTAGACAAATGGTTGAATCTACTAGAAGGGTATTTCTTTGTCCATAACTTTTCGAATAGAGAAAATATTACTTTTGCGCTCCTCAAAGTCGTTCCCCATGTCAAAGATTGGTGGGAAACTTTTTGTGAGCAAAAGGAAATAGAGGAACCCTCATTATTTATAGTCACTGCCACTTGGGAATCCTTCAGGGATGCTATTAAGGAACAATACTACCCTGTCGGAAGTTATGACGACTTGTATACCAAATGGACCACAGTGCGGCAAGAAAGAGACCAAGCAATGCCAGATTTCACAAATATCTTCCATACCTTGTGCACCAAGTTGGGTATCAAAGATTCGGAGAGACATCTGGTGCTCAAGTATCGTGGTGCTCTGCATAGATACATCCAAACTGAAATGGAATTTCTAGACATCTCATCCTTGGGAACGGCCTACCGATATGTCGTCAAAATCGAGCAGAAGCTCAAACAAAAGATGCGACAATTTGGGCCAGGGAACCCCTCACAACAAAAGCCAGGAAAGGGAGGCCCCAACCCACAGAACAAAGGACAGAGAATATATGAACAGTATCAGGACAACTAGTCCAAGCCGTAAGCAAAGAAGGACACCGAAAAGACAAAGAAAGATGCCAGGAAGTGGTGCGACTTCCATAAGAGCCCTTGGCATAACACTGTTGACTGCCGCTCAAAGCAGATGATGGTGGCCGAAGTGAAAGCCTCTAAATCAAATGCAGGTTCTGAATCTGAGTCAGAACCAGAAAGGGGAAGATAGATCATTGACGCAGAACCCAGTGCCACCGTTGCTACCACCAAGCTCCAGCATGGTGAACCGGACGAGCCAGAAGAAGGAGAGTGCCTCCTCCATTCACAGATGTGGGTAAAAGGCACCCCACTGCACTTCATCGTTGATAGTGGTAGCCAGAAGAACCTCATCTCAGAAGAGGTCATCAAGTGGTTGGCCCTGCCGACAACGCCGCACCCACAACCCTACACCATTTGATGGCTCCGCCAAGGAAGCGATCTTCGCGTCAGCCAACAGTGTCGACTGTCGTATGGAATCAATCCCTTCAAAGACGAGGTATTGTGTGATGTTGCTCCTCTCGAAGTTTGTGATGTTCTTTTGGGCCAACCTTATTTATGGAAACGTCATGTTGTATATGATTCTCGGCCTCGTAGTGTTATTATTACTTTGAACAGGAAATTGTACAGGATACCCGAGGTTGTCCCACCTAGTGTTATTTCCTTGATCTCTGCTAAGCAATGCAGGAAGGTCATCTCTCAGGCGAAGAATTTTTTCTTCTTCGTGATTCGCTCTCAGAATGAGAAAAAATCACAGCCACATCCAGGGTTTTTGCGGTTGAGCTCTCCACATAGAAGAAGCAAGTAGATAAGGTCATGGAAGAATACTTGGATATCTTCTCCTCACCTACCGGGGTACCTCTGCACTGCCAGGTCAAGCACCCTATCGATCTGACCCCTGACGCACCGCTGCCCAATGAGCCAGTCTATCATCGCTCTCTGTTAGAGAATGAGGAGATCAAGCAATAGATCCAAGAATTTCTCCACAAGGGGCACATCCATCTTAGCTCATCACCTTGCGGGAGCCCAATCATGCTGGTACAGAAGAAAGATGGAACCTGGTGACTTTGCATTGATTATCAGGCTCTGAATAAAATCACAGTCATAAACTGGTACCCGATTCCCTGAATCGACGACCTCCTTGATCAACTCATGGGGGCCAAATACTTCAGTAAGATTGATCTAAATTCTGGCTACCACTAGGTCCTGATAGAACAGACAGATGTATGGAAGACTGCCTTCAAGTCAAAGGAAGGCCTTTTTGAATGGTTGGCCATGCCCTTTGGTCTGACAAACGCTCCAGCCACTTTCATGAGGATGATGGACGATATCCTACGACCATTCACCAATACTTTTGTAGTGGTGTATCTTGATGACATTCTCATTTACAGCAAGACTTGGGCTGAACACTTGTAGCATATTCAACAGGTTCTGCACACCCTGCGGCAGCACAAGCTATACACCAACTTGGAAAAATTCTCCTTCGGCATGGATAGGGTCCATTACCTAGGCTACATCATTGATCAACATGGCGTACATGTGGATCCAGCCAAGATCCAAATCATCCGTGACTGGCCAGCCCCAACCACACTCACTGAGATTCAGAGCTTCTTGGGCCTTGCCAATTTCTATCACAGGTTTGTGTTCGGATTCTCCCATATTGCATGGGCCCTCAGCCAAATAACCAGGGGTGGTGGTAAGGCAAAATTTGCATGGGGATGGCCCCAACAACAAGCGTTCGATGATTTGAAGCAGCGCTTGTGCTCAGCCCCAGTACTTTCACTACCAGACCTGCAGCAGCCCTTCAAGATTGAGACTGATGCTTCAGACTATGTTGTGGGTGTCATTCTCACACAACACGACCACCCTGTGGCCTATCATAGTGCAACACTATTAGATGTTGTCTATAAGTACCCTACTTACGACAAAGAAATGTACTCCATTGTGAAAGACTACTGCCAATGGAGACATTACATTCTTGGGAGGGAGACAGTCATCCACACTGATCATAAGCCATTGCAGTTCATGCAGACACAAGGAAAATTGCAGAATGACCGACATCAAAAGTGGTCCATATACTTGTAGCAATTCCACCTCAACATCAAGTATAAAACAGGAAGCACCAACCGCGTCCCTGATTGCCTCAGCATACCACCAGTCGCGGCACTCACCTCAGTGCTAGACTCCTGCGGCCATGAGACCTCTAGATGGCCCCAACTCTATGAGACAAACCCGGAATTCGCCACCACCTACCAAATGTTGGGTGCAAATGCAATTGTCGATAATTTCCATCTTCAAGATGGTTTGTTGTGTCGTCTGGGCCATATATGTGTTCCCTCAAGTGAGAGAGTGAAGTTGATCTGGGAAGCCCACTACAGCACGGTGGCAAGACACTTCAGCATCGAAAAGATAGTGGTGATGCTACAAAAACATTTCTACTGGCCGAAACTTCGACAGGAGGTCAGCAAGTATATCAAGTCTTGCATTGCCTGTGTTATTGCCAAACCAACCACTAAGAAACAGGGCATGTACACCCCTCTTCCTACTCCTGACAGACCATGGGAATCCATCTCAATGGAATACATGTCAGGCCTCCCGTCCACCAAGCGGGGAAATGACTGTGTTTTTGTGGTTGTCGATCACTTTTCTAAGATGGCGATTCTGGTTGCTTACAAGAAGAGCATCACAGCAGAAGCCACTGCCAAGCTCTTCTTCGAACGAGTCTGGGTACATTTTGGAATCCCACAAACCATTGTCTCATATTAGGACAGTCAATTTATTAGCACATTCTGGTCGAGCCTCTGGTCACTACTGGACACCAAGCTCACCAAACCCACGGCCTTCCACCCCCAGACAGATGGCCAAACCGAGGTCGTAAATCAAATGATCGTGCATATCCTGTGCATGTATAATTATAATCACCCTCGCACATGGGATGAGAATCTTCCCTATGTCCATCATAGCTACAACCGAGCCCTGCACAGCTCAAATGGCCACAGCCCCTTTCAGGCGGGGTTGGGATTCCAACCATTGGGTCCCATAGATGTTGCACTTCCCCTTGCGGTCACCTCGATCGATTCCTCTCCCGCTCCAACTGAGGCTGAAAAAGCCACCCGGTTCATTGAGAGGATCCAACACATCTGCCAACAGGTTCAGGATATCCTATAGAAGTCCAATGACAAGTACAAGCAGCACCATGATCAACATCGGGTTCCACATAAGTTTCAGGTGGGCGACAAAGTTTGGTTGCACTTGCAGAAAGAACGCATTACAAGACCAAAAGAAGCTTTGCCCACTCCGTTATGGGTCGTACACCATCACCAAGGTTGTGGGGGATAATGCTTTTGCACTCAACATTCCTCCTTTCCTTGGCCTGCACCCAGTGTTCAACGTGGACCTCCTTCGGCCTTATTTCCCACCATTATTGGACACCTCAGACGTAGCAGAACAGCTGACACCAACAGAGCTCAACCCCAACTACATACAACAGGCATCTAGTGATCAGATTGTGGACACACGGATCAAGGGCACTCGACAACAAAGGATCCAGCTTTATCGAGTCATCAAAGCAGGGCAGCTCCTGCACCAAGGCAAGTGGCTCACCTGGGGCCAAATTTAGCAGAAATTTCCTCATCTGATGGGGGAACTCAACACAATGGAGACCATTGCTTCCTAAGGATGGAGGTTGATCCAGGTGGATATCGGTGGCCACCCACCTTTTCCAGCTGGCTTAAAACAACTTTCTAGCAATTTTGATCATTTACTATTTTTAGCAGTTTTTCGGGTCCTGAACTTCCAGAGCCGTTTTGAGGCCATAAACGATGTTTTTTGGGGTATGTTACGGTCACAAAATTTCGTCTATTTGAAATTTGTGCAACTATTGTAGTCCTCGACTATATATTTTGAATGGGCTATCACATGCCTAAAATGGAGATCATATGCAAAAGTTACGACCCCGGGAAGTTGATGTACTGACTTACCCAAACGGGGCCCACATGACTTTTGGCGCTTCATCTCCTAGGGTTAGGTTTTTGGATTTTTAGGGTTTTTGAAACTCATGTTTATTGTAAAAAGGCCTTGAGAGCCTCATTTTAGTCATCTTCTTGCGAATGAGCACAGTCGTCACATCTCTTCTCGGAGATAAGCCACCACCATTCCAGCAAGCTCGTTTTCCGCTGTATTTTACAGTTTCAGCTTATTTCCTTATTGAATAGAAAACCAGTTTTACTATATCTCTGTTATTCTATGTTAAGCATCTGGTAATAATTTTTATTCATTTCATTCTTCTCATAAAATCTGGATCAATCGCGTTCATATAATTTATAGTATTTCCCCAACTCAAAGGCTCGGAAAGAAGCTATACATCTTCCCTAATTATTGAAAATGGTTTTTTTTTTTACATATATGTGACCAATGATCTAACCAATGACTTCAAAACATGGATCACTAATGTCTTGGATCCTATGTTATTCAAACGATATTTTATGATGTTGGGAAATACATGATCATCAATATACTTATCACAAGGATCAATTAGTGGAATAACATCAGGGTAATCCTCTTCCTTGAATTTTCTGTAATTTCTCCCCATTTAGGAAAGGTAGGAAATCCAATAGTAGATTATGTGTCCTTGAAAATTGGTTTAACTAGTTCTATATCAAGTTTAGCAGGTTGTATGATAGGCATAGTGGATTCTACAGTTCCCTCTTCTGTTTTGACTTTATTGGACTGACATGTTTTTATTATTTGAGGGAATTATGGTTATAAGAATGACCCATTTGGTTGACAAATACACTTTTGGATGATGTGATCTAGACTTTTAATTTGATTTGGTTTGATCATGGATTATGTTTTGACATCCTTGTGATGGTATGATATTATTGGATTCTATTATATGATGTGATCACTGATTTTAAGTGTATGAGTAGGTTGAGCTATACCATGGCATTTATTTTTGTGCTTCTAAGAGTCATATAGGTGATATGAACTTTTATTGATAATCAATTCCATGGGATATTGAAAATGAATATAGATTTATATGATGGAATTTATTATATTATGTTATTTTGATGTTGGTTTGTCAAGTGTGACATGAAAATATATATATGAATATGGACTCCATATTCAGTCAAGATATGTGGACCCAGGATGGGGTTAGGATATTGATTATCACCATGTGTATGTTGTTGCTTGTTGTTCATTCATGATTATTGGACAATACTATTTGATGTGTTTGTCTCTAGATGTCTGCAAAGACAGAAATATTAATTACCAATTAATCTTACACACGAAAAAAGGGTTATATGAAAAGTTGTGACATGATTAGTACCATTAGGGAGAGGGGATATAGTTTACCTACTCCTATATACTAGCCTCCTTACCATGTAATAGGTTGAAAAACATATGTTTTTTCCTAGAGGTTTGTTGTAGGTGAATCCCCCTGTGGACAAATAGATTCCCTCTTGGTCTCTAGACTCCTAAGGCCAAGACAGAAAATGATTAACATGGACACTGACTTCCTTTTAGATCTAATCAAGCTAATGAATGAAAGAGAAGGAGAAATATATGTACCTTATAAGTGACGTTTTTCCTTGCAAAGTCCAGGTTGAGCTTCGATCTTGAGCTCCCCGATAGGTCCTGCAAAACAAACAAAGATACAATGGACTTCCTACTCTACTGAGATTATCTCAATCATAGATCCATCTACTACAGACAAACTCATATGGAACAAGCACAATTTTGAAAGAAATGGGCCAATCATTGATTATTAATGAGAACAAGTGAAAGTACTTACAACCCTTTGAATGAAGGTGCGGCGGCTTCTTCCAGTTCTCCTTGTCCAACCCCTTTGCTCAATCAATCTCCATTGATTTCTTTGATGACATCTCACTCATGAGATCATAAGTTTGATGTAATTCTCAATTTTCATTGTCAATACCTTCGTATGAGATCATAAGTTAGGTATAATTCTCAATCTTCCTTGTACCTTTCATGTACAATACCACTTACAGGATCATAAGTTTGGTATCAATCTCTAGCCTCTATTGTACCTTTCACCTTGAGAAGGCCTCCTTATATAACCTTGGAGAGGTCCAACCACTTGAGAGATATTTGGGATAAGTTTAGGATTCCTATCCTTCAATTGAGGATCTTCCCTAAGATCATGCCATGACCATCTATTCGAATCCAACCACCTTCAGGGATTGAGGGATTCTTCCCTGATTTGCCTCAACAAACCCAAAATTTGCTCAGAAAAGGGGTAGCGCTCCCCTAAAAGGGTGCACAGAGTGCTCAAAAACTCCCCCAAAGAGGCTCAGGGAGTGCCATCACTCCCTGACAGTGGGTAGGGGAGTGCTCCTCTCCAAAATTCATTTTTTAGTGGTTCTTTCAATGGAAAAAGGTTTGTACTTCCTGTCAACTGATTTCTCTTCTTCCAAGCTAACCTTTGAGGTGTCTTAAGTGTCTTTGCGATGTCGTTAGAGGCACGACATGGGCAATATGGTAGTATGATGTTTGTGACACTTGCAACACTTGTAGTCAAGATGCGACACTTGCAAACAAGATGCGACACTTACAACACTTGTAATGACGACACATGTGACACTATCGAAGTGAGTAATTTTGAGGTGTAACAGATTGCCCCCCAAAGTACGAAGTTAGAAGACGATGATGACTGAAGTACTTTGTATACTTTTTCGAGCAAGGGTATGGATGTAGAGAAACTGGAAAAGCTACACACAACCATCAAACAAATATTATGACATGTTTCAAAACTCAAGGCAGGCATACCTATGCTTGAGTGATAAAGACTTTTTAGGTATGGCCGCCATAAAATACACTGCAGATCCATAATTGTATTGACAAAATGGTATAGCAACTGCAGATACAATGTGGATCTATACTCCTATGACCTAAACTGATCGTAGCCACGAAGAATACACAACGGATCTACAAGACAACAAGACATAGCCACGACCATTACAAAGTGGAACTATGTAACAGTATATGTGTCATAGTTCAAGAGAACTCCTTCGCAACCTGGGAAAAGTACATATAAGAGTGAAAAATCAACCCAGGGTATTCTTAACGATCCTGATGTAGTACGAAACCAACCATGTGAATAGATGTCGAACATGGCAGAAACCACTTGATTACCGGTCAATGATGTAAACCGTTAACAAGCATGAGGGATATCACCATTGATGTCAATGATTTCCAAGGTACTCTAATATATATTGACGAATGTGAATGAATGAGATGAAGTCGAACATCCGTGGAATCATTTGATCAGGGGTCAATGATGTAAACCCACTGTCAGACGCGAGGAGGCCTGTCATTGAGGCATGCAGGTCCCAAGGTACTAACTGGTTTCTAAGTCTAGCTCCTGGATAATGTGTTGAATTCGACAGGAATAGACTCGTCGAAGGAGGGCCTTGATGTATCCCCCATCAACGACATGAAACTGACACAAAGATGTAATTGGTAGATCAAATGAACATGGACTGACACAGGTATTGAAACATGATATTTTTTATGGCTGACTCTCGAGGAAGATACTTCCCTTGAACACTGAGGCACGACAGCAGAAATGTGACATGGACCAAATCTTGATGATACAGTGGATGCTATGAATTTCTTCAAGTGACCCAAAGGAGTAAAAGAAACTCAGAGGATTGGCTCAGTGCAGAGGTTCAGCAGATAAAAATGCATGCAAAGACAAAGTGTCGTGTTCAAGGGCTACTAGTAGTGTTCTCAAAAAACTGCTTGGCTTGCTTCTTTCAATTTTTCCCCCATCCAGATAGACGAGTACCTCTTTTTAATTTAACAAGCTCGAGGAGGGTAACACATGCTCGATATAACTCACCTTCGGTAAGTTCCTCTTCCTTTGTTTAGCGAACTGGAAGAAGTAAGGGTTCGGTCCTATATGGGCCCTTCAATGTATGATTGTTTAACAAGTCCAGAGAAGGTAAACTTGGTGGTTTTTCATATTTAGAGAGTCTGAAAACAACTTAAAGACGACTCGAAGGTTGTCCTTTTTCGTAATGTTAGTCTTGCGGGGCCAAAAAAGAGATAAATTATCACTCAAAAGACGCCCTTTCAAACCTTTTAACGAGTGCGAAAGGAAGCAAGATCACTCGGCAATATTTTCATGTTTAGAGAGTCTAAAAAGAGCTCAAAGACGACTCCAGGGGGTTCCTTTTTCATATATCCATGAGGGTCCGAAAAAGAGATAAAATTTGACCTAGTTGCATTCTCATATTTTTTCGAGCATGAGAAAGAACAAAGACTAATCTCAGTATGCCCCCAGCTTGAAAGCTAGTGGCTTAACTCCAGAATGATCATCAATGGTTGGAGACATGCCCTCCAAGATTCAATTCATTCATCGACTTTGAGGTTGTCACCAATTTATGTACTAGATGGAGAAAAAGGATACAAATGGATGAAATGAAGGTTCAAATACGAGAGCTAATGAAAGACTCAACTCGACATCTATGAGATCTGGCGAAAGACTCGACCTGATAGAAGAGGTGATTGTTTCATTTTTTAATGAGCTTGACACAGGAAAAGAACTATGCTCAGGGCTTTGGGTTCAATCCCTAGATTTCTGTTTCATTTTTTAACGAGCTTGCCACAGAGAGGAAAACTATGCTCAAAGCTTCTATTTCATTTTTTAACAAGCTTGCTACAGAAAAGAGAAACTATGCTCATGACCTCTGTTTCATTTTTTAACGAGCTTGCCACAGAGAAGAGAAAATTATTCTCGTGACTCTTCTTGATCATGGCTTCCAAGACAATAACTCTCTGGAAGAACACCATGTCAAGGGACAAAACTCGATCATGGATTCCAAGAGATCTTCACTGGATGGAAGAAAATTACTCTGGAAGGAACACATGTCGAGGGCCTCATTAGGGGTAAGGAGATCAAGCTCCAATAGTTGTACCGAAGAGATCACCATGTCAACTATCGGATCCAAATCATCGGGATTTGAAGTCATGGGAGACAACGCCACATAATTGACATGTGGCGAGGGCGATACTATCATCATATAAGAACCATTCAGGGAGGTAATCCAGTCGGGACCGATGAAGGAAAGTTGATTAATAGTCACAATTCTTCCATCGTGAGGGAAAGATATCACACAAAAAAGAGTGGACACAATAGCTTTCATGGAATAGAAATAATCTCGCCCAAGGAGTAAAGAGAAATCCTAGGGGTCTCGGACTACCATGACATCAATAAATACATTTTTCCCTCCCAAAGTTATCGAAAACTGAGGAAGGGTCCCTAAAGGTTGACTAGTTCTTCTGTTAAAAGCTAACATATTCTGTGTAACCAGCGCAAGCTGAGGACAACCCAAAGCATGTCAAGCAACAGAGGACAAAATACTAACGAACACACCTTCATCTAACAGCATTTGAGGAATGTCCTGATCAAAAACCTGTACTGTAATCTGGAAAGAAATGTGAGAGGGAAGATGAGGTCTAGTTAGTGCACCCCAATCAAAAAGGATGGCCTCATTTCTTGGAGGGGGTTTCACGGGAGAATGAGGAATGCCCCCTAGCATGGTAGATTATGTATCAACGAGAAAAACATGGGAACTATCAGGTTTACTCTCTAGAGGGAGAGCAGGATCGACCGATGATGGGATCGAATCAACCATGCAGGCACTCTTCAGAGGAAGAGTGGGATTGACTGATGATGGGATCAGATCAGCCAATTTGTCACTCGTCAAAGGAGGAGTGGGATCGACCGATGACAGAACAGGATCGACCACTTGGGTTTCATTCTCCAAGGGGAGAATGGGGTCGACGGGTGGAAACAAATAGACCACTTTGGTGTCACTCTCTAACGGGAGAGTGGGTTCGACCGAGGATGAAAATGGATCGACTACTTGGGTTACACTCTTTTGATGAAGAGTAGGGTTGATCGATGACGGAATTGAATCAGCTACTTGGGTTTGCAGTTCAATCGATGAGGAAACTAGATTTACCACCTGATCAACCGCACTGACCGGGGATGGAACCGGATTGACTAGTCCATCAACTAATGATGGGTTGGGGGAAAGCTTACGATAACCTTTTGGAAGTTGAATTTTTTCCAAAAGAGAAGAAGTGTCATCCATACGAGGACAAAGGTGAGAATAATGATCACCTTTGCATAACATACAAGGAAATTTGACAGTTGTCTTCTTCTTACCAACCTTGACGTCACTAGTTGATGGGGTATCACCGGCATGACCAGCAGAGGCCGATGACTCGAAGGAACACATTTCTAAGACCTTGGTAATACCAGGGAAATCCCTCAGAAAGTGGTCACCCTTACAAAGACTGCAAGGGAATTTGGGTTTCGGATTCTTCATTTTAATATTGTTGACCTCATCAACACTCCCAGTACTATTAACAGTAACTGGTTGCTTGGATCCAACATCTTATTTTGTTGGGGCCTTGGTCCTTTTCGAGCTCTTCTTCTTCTTCTCTTTCCATTTCTTCTTGTTCTGATCAACCTGGCTACCTGCTTTAGAGCTTTCACTAGGCGAAGAAGGAGAAATGGAAGGAGACTTAATGGGTGAAGAATGCGAAAATTCGATGTGAGGTTGATGTGTGGGTGGTGTACTGACATCTAAAGTATTAGGTGCAGTTGAAACATTGGGAGGATTCGAGATCACCGGAGTGGGGAACAACCAAACCAGTAATCTGATGGTGAGTCCCAGAAGACTCAGTGTGGCAATGTACGGAGGACCAAAGTTTCCAAAATAAGGAAAGGTATAAGGTTCCCCAGGAGAAGGGGTTCCTCCATTGGTACTCTCAAGATTTGATTCCATTAACACTGACTCGACCTAAGTTCCACTAAGTAACACAACCAACACACACTATGAATCTGAGAAGCAAACAATCAAACAAAACCTTCCCACAATGAAACCACTAGTTGGTGATGAAATCCAATGTCGCGAGATCAAAATAGGAAGAGGTAGGGATAGAGCGGGTGGATCAGTTACGTTGGTGACCTACTTAACAGACTTATGCCTTGGTGCAATATTCCACGCAGTAATTGTGGATTTACCCTCCAAGGAGCCCGAGTGAGTTTGACCAACGTCTGTTCCACGTACAGTGAGACTTCCCTTCATCATCACCTTGTGTGAGACCCTAAAGATTATGGCTACTAAGGTCACCAACTCGCAGTCAGCCCCTGGGCGGGTACAGTCAAAAATCTGATCTGAACGTATGGGTAGGATAATAAGTCTGAAATACACATGAGAGGCTCCCACACATAATCATGGGTATACCCTCAAGTGACCACCAATATACGATTTGACCACTACAAACAGTTGAACCATGGAGGGATAATCTTCGTAACTCCTCTGAATGCGACCTCATGCATAACCCCTATGTGAGAGGGGGATCCCAAAAATCCTATATGACAATTGGATTTGCTCTCCCCATCGTAATATGCTAATTTTGTTTGATAGCTTTGGAAAGTTATCCTTTCAACCTTATTCCAAATCCCTACACCTTAAACTAATGTAGGTTTGCTAACAAAGATGTAAAAAGTATGATAAATTTTAGTTAAGCGTTGATTTTAGTGGTTGTTGTTTACTCAGAGGTGTATGAGAGTGAATATTGATGATATTATGACTTAGTTCCCAAAACATTCATAAGAAATGATAAGCAGTCTTTTCTTTCAATGAATGTCTAATTAAGGGAAGGAGAAGGATTTTCCTTTCACTGTCAAACACCAAGATGAAATGACCTCATGTAATAGTCCTCAATAAGGAATCCAATGCAATGCTAAAATGTTTGTATGTGACCGATAACCAGTAGATGTAAATCTTATTATGCTAATCGGACTTCAAGAGTTGTGAGATTTAAGCAATCTGGAAGCAAACTTCACATAAACCAAAAGACACCCATGTTGTGATCAAACAAGAAACAGAAAGCCAAAAACTCAAAATTAAGGAGAAAGAGATTGGACAAGATGACTCAAAGATCAGAAAGAAAATTACAAAAGACCTTTGAAACCCCTTACAAAGTTTTCACTCAGTCAAATAAACGAGAAGAAAACGACAAATTGACTCCAAATCGTGAAGGACAAATTGCAAAGTAAGGACAAATGTCAAAAAATACAAACAAAATAGGATGAATTCTTAGAAATAAGTGTGTTTGAAAGCCAATATCAAGATGTACTGAGAGTATGGGACCCTGAGCAAAAGCCAAAACCAAGAAATAGCTTCAGAAGATGAAAATTCTAGAGAATTTCTCACAAAAGTGGGGTAGTGCTCTGGTGTAAAGGGCACCAGAGAATTTAAGTGCTCTGTGTAAGCATAAAGGGGAGTGCTAGCACTCTGACAGCAACAGGAGGGGAGCACTTTTCTCCAAAACTCAGAAAAAAGCCCAGAAACTCAAAAAATGAAGGAAATTCAGTCAATCGGGGTGATCCTGATGACATAATGAGGCAATCAAACAAATCTAAGAATAAAAAGACAATGTGGAGAAGATCAAATCAGTGGGAAAAGGGCCAAAACAAGATCTAGGAATGGAAACAAAAATTAGAGCTCCTCCCCAATGGAGTCGCCAATTTCTGTTGTAGGTGAATCCCCCTTCGGACAAGTGGATTCCCTCTTGGTCTCTAGACTCCTAAGGCCAAGACAGAAAGTGCTTAACATGGACATTGACTTCCTTTTATATATAATCAAGCTAATTAATGAAAGAGAAGGAGAAATATATGTACCTTATAAGCGATGTTTGTCCCTGAAAAGTCTAGGCTGAGCTTCGATCTTGAGCTCCCCGATAGGTCCTGCAAAACAAAAAAAGATACAATGGACTTCCTACTATACTGAGATTAGCTCAATCATAGATCCATCTACTGTAGACAAAATCATATGTAACAAGCACAAGTTTGAAATAAATAGGCCAATCATTGATTATTAATGAGAACAAGTGAAAGTACTCACAACCCTTTGAATGAAGGTGCAACAGCTTCTTCCAGTTCTCCTTGTCCAACCCCTTTTCTCAATCAATCTCCACTAATTTATTTGATGACATCTCACTCATAAGATCATAAGTTTTATGTAATTATCAATTGTCATTGTCAATACCTTCTTATGAGATCATAAGTTAGGTATAATTCTCAATCTTCCTTGTACCTTTCATGTACAATACCACTTACAAGATCATAAGTTTGGTATCAATCTCTAGCCTCTATTGTACCTTTCACCTTGAGAAGGCCTCATTATATGAACTTGGAGAGGTCCAACCACTTGAGAGATATTTCGGATAAGTTGAGGATTCCTCTCCTTCAGTTAAGGATCTTCCTTAAGATCATGCCTTGACCATCTATTTGAATCCAACCACCTTCAGGAATTGAGGGATTCTTCCTTGATTTGCCTCAAAAAACCTAAAATTTGCTCGGAAAAGGGGTAGCGCTCCCCCAAAAGGGTGCACAGAGTGCTCAAAAACTCCCCCAAAGAGGCTCAGGGAGCGCCAACACTCCCTGACAGTGGGTAGGGGAGCACTCCTCTCCAAAATTCATTTTTTAGTGGTTCTTTCAATGGAAAAAGGTTTTTACTTCATGTCAACTGATTTCTCTTCTTCCAAACTAGCCTTTGAGGTGTCTTAAGTGTCTTTTTGATGTCGTTAGAGGCACAACATGGGCAATATGGCAGTATGATGTTTGTGACACTTGCAACACTTGTAGTCAAGATGCGACACTTGCGGACAAGATGCGACACTTACAACACTTGTAATGACGACACTTGCGACACTATCGAAGTGAGTAATTTTGAGGTGTAGGTTACATGTTGTTGTGAGGGTAGGCCACAGATTCGATTCATGAGGTTCTATTGAGGGGTGCACAATAAGGTGCCAATGTTTATCACCAATGACCTTTAGTCTCTCACCAGAAGTAAGCATGATAGGATAATTAGGTCCCAACATGGTCCCAAACATGACACAAATCCACCACCATGAAAATGGATGCTTGAAGGCTCTGATTCAACTTGGTCTCTCCCTTGGTATCATTCACTGGAAGAGTTGTAAAGGTTATGTCTAACTCTTAGTGTAGGGTACTTGAAGAATTGTAGTCATCATGTCTAAGATCTTCATATTGAATACTTGAAGTTTTTCGATTAACTTGGTGTCACCCTTTGTATTAATTTTTGTTTGTATATGTGTATACTTTGGGAGAAAAGTATCCTTTGATTTGTATGATTATTTTGGCATAAATAAAAAGAGAAACTGCATTTATGACTTGAATACTCGCGCATGTGTGTGTGTGTGTGTGTGTGTGTGTGTGTGTGTGTGTGTGTGTGTGTGTGTGTGTGTGTGTGTGTGTGTGCATATTTTTACAAAAAGGGAAAAGTGAGATTAGACTCACCTTGATATTTGAAAAAATACTTAGGAGTTGAAAATAAAAAAGAGAAAAAATCACTTTTAATGAGAAGTTTCATTTAATTAGGAAAAAGGAATTTCAAGTGCACTCACTCAATTAGGAAAAACAAAAGAATCAAGTAAACAACTTGGAGCAGAACTAGGAAAGATAGTTGGAAGGTGGTGAATAATATCTATTTAATATTTAAGAAAATTTTAATTTTTCATGTAGGTGACGTGTGTGGGTGAATATTATTCATTTAGTAATTAAATAATTAATATTTTTGCATGAGACTGGAAAGTGGTATGAGCTTAAAAGGATATATAAGAAGAGAGGATTGGGGTTGAGTGCTCATATTTTGCACCCTAATGTTAGATGGATGTCATCATGCTCAAATTTTTCATGGTGATATGTTTGTGAGTTTGATCTCAAGAATTGTGCTATTATCTTAGAGGAAGGGTAACTCATATTCTCTAGTGGAGTTGCACATTCCTCTTGATAGTTTTGCAATCTTTTCATACAGCCCAATGTATCTTGGGGGTTCCAAGTGAAGAAGATTACCCTACGGATATGGTAGGGTGGTCAACCAGTAAGCTTCTTGCAATTGGTAATTCATGGAGCTTGAAGTAAAATTTCTAAAGGATCTTCTTGGAGAAATATTGGAGTTAATACTTGACAATGATGACATCTACAACCATTTGGAAAAATGTATGATAGTCTTCAATTTAGTTAAGTTTATATTGATATTTTAATATTTAGAAATTTCCTTGAGGGTTTGAGTCTCTAAATTTGCATAAATTTAGTTCCTTGTTATGGAATTTAAAAACTATGCTTTGAGTCACAAGCATGGCCTCCTAGATAGTTTGAACCTTTATAGAATACTCTAAATTGTTTGAGTAATTATTGAATTTTCTGGAAAATATTTTATAGAATTTATCTATACAAATAGAATTGAACTTCCTTAGGGAAACTGGAAATTGAACCATGATTGTCCTTTAGAAAACTAGTGATCGCATATTGTAGTGGCCTGTCTGCTACTTCCCAATATAGAATTTGGGTTTTTAAAGGAATTTGAAGGAATTTTTATAGGTTTTTCATCTAGCAAGGAATGTAATAAAAAAAAATTAAGTGTGTTGAAACTCTCTTAATATACCTTTGGATTTCATTTGCATTTGATCCAAACCCTATATGGTACTTAAAGAGGATTTTTGTTGTAATGGAAACATTTACTGAATTGTATTCTTAGCTGGGATTTATGAAACCATTGCATGCTTCTTACTATTGAACGTATGGTGTATGAAGGCCCAACAAGATAGATAGAGCCTTGATGATTTGAAGAAGTATTACTTTCAATTATCATGTTATTTATATTTGAGGAATTTTTAGATATTTGAAAGAGGCTTATTACCTCAAATAAGGGGAAGTTAATTCCCTATAGAGAACGGTTGTAATACTTCCATAGAGAGCAGCAAAGGACCACTGGATGACCAACAAAGTCTGATTCATTGTGGGTTGTAAATTTTATTGTTTGATTATATAATCGAGCATATTTCTCTACACTTTGGCAGATTGTATTGGTTATATTGCATAGAGACATTTTAAATACTGTGAAATTGAATGTAAGAATTGGTGTTTACATTGTCTCCAGTATCATTGAATGATTCTTATGCATATGTTTATGATGTGAGGTTGAGTATTTATTTATATTCAAAATGATAATAATAATTTGCATCCTAGTAAGTTGTGTGCTTTGTATTAGGTTAACGTCCCAGAAGGGCATTACATATGGTATCAAAATATAGTTGTAAACACTATGGCCTATGGACCCATATGCTTAGTAAATTACATAATGATTATCGAATTTACCTAATTACATTTATTAAGATTACTTTTGATTTGATAGAAATTTGGAAATTTGTATGTCCATTCATGCTAGGGAAGCAATGGACAGAAGAAGAGGAAGACTGATCCAGGTGGATATCAGTGGCCACCCACCTTTTCCAACTCGCTCAAATCAATTTTCTGGCAATTTTGACAATTTACTATTTTAGCAGTTTTTAACTTCTGTGGCCATTTTGAGGGCCTAAATGAAGGCTTTTTGGGATCGAGCTTCTCAGTGATAGCCGAAGGATATATTTGAGCCACAAAAATGAATCTCATCAAAGATACCTTTCCAACGGGCTATCGTGCACTTAAAACATAGATCGTATGCAAAAGTTACGACCCCGGGAAGTTGATGTACTAACTTACCCAAACGGGGCCCACATGACTTTTGGCACTTCATCTCCTAGGGTTAGGTTTTTAGATGTCTAGGGTTTTTGAAATTCATGTTTATTGTAAAAAATTCCTTTAGAGCCTCATTGTAATCATATTCTTGCAAAGGAGTGCATATGTCACATCTCTTCTCAGAGATAATCTGCCACCATTCCAGTAAGCTTGTGTTCTGCTACATTTTACAGTTTCAACTTATTTCCTTATTGAATAGAAAACTAGTTTTATTGTATATTTGTTATTCTATGTTAAGCATCTTTTAATAATTTTTATTCATTTCATTCTTCTCATAAAATCGGGATCAAAGACATGGAAGTAGGGAAACAAGAGGTTGTGGTCCATGACCTCCACTTCAACCTACACCTCCACCATCTCCTCCTAGAGTACAAGATCATGGAAATGTACCTACAGATGAAGTAATGAAAATGGCATCATCATTCCAAAGGATTTCAATTGCTTTGACTAACCGACTAAACCAAGAATCCAGTGGTGCCTCTATTCTTGGAGAGGGGCCAATAAATTCTCCTAATGTTAATTCTTATAGAGAATTGGAGAAATTTAACTTTTTCCAATGATGCAGAGGATGCTAAATCATGGCTTGAAAACATGGCCATGTACATTGCATTGAGAGATTATACTTCCAATATCAAAGTTTGTATGGGTATCTTCCAGTTAAAAGGAAGTGCATTACTATGGTGGAAGACTTTATTACCATAATTAGTTATGGATGTTTTTGAGATATCATGGCATCTATTTGAGGAGTATTTTAGAGAATGATACCTCTCGAAGGAGTTTAATGAGAGGTTGTTAAATGATTTTAACTCCTTGAGGTAAGGTGGTAGGTTAGCTTTAGAATATGAGGCTAGGTTTATGCAGCTTTTAAGGTATGCACTACACATTGCATGAGGAAATATAGAGGGATATCATAATAGAGGAGGAATTTATGATATATTTCCAATCAATACCCTCTAGACCTCCAGGTTTAGGACAACATAGAAAATATTCTCTGCCAGTTAGTATATTGTTGACCCTTATATTTTCTTTTCCCTATTACTTCTCCATACTTCGAAAATTTTCTTGTTTTTCTTATTTGTAAATTATACTTTGTCTATTCTTTCACCATACTTAGTCAATTTTCTCACATCATGGCAATTTCACGAGTTGGCATAATTGTTTTTATAAATCTGCTATCACCAAAATGCACATTTACTTATGTGATCCCCAATATGCAAGATACTTAGAAATTTTCATGTTTTTCTCACAGCGTGTTTGCGGGTCCCCGAGCCTTTTATCTCCATTTACCCTACAAGCCTGATCGACGATGATACTTAATCATTTTTTGACCTTATTTTACTTCCCACACAACACTTGGGAATTTTATTTTTCTTCACAGTGGGTTTGCAGGTTGGCAGACTCGTGGGTTCACTTAAACTTTTCTTTCATATCCATTCCTGTCGTAACATGATTTTCGTCTTGGTACTTTTCTCGAGATACATTAAACAATGGTACTACGAAAGACAATTGCCTTGCAAATTACGAAAAGGTTGTTATTAATGGCAAAAATGTTGAGACATTTTCATTCAATTTGCATTAAGTTCCTCATATGGAAAAGATTAAGTCGTTATTATATGAAAAAGGGCCTCATTTCTATGAATATAATCTAAGTAATTAAACAAACAGACCACCAACTGCATGGTTGTAGGAAGGAAATAGTTTTGTTGAGATACAGTGAACATTTTTGGAAGGGAAGATAAGAATTTCCAGTGGTCGGGGTCCTACTGGTACTACTCTACATTGCCTCTACTTCAAAGAAATGAAAATGTAGTATGGACATCAATAATTTCTCTTGTTGGATGTGTACCAGAAGTGTTTTATTGTAAATAATTCATCACCTGGTGTGTTGATAAGTATTTTCCAAACCGAAGAGCCATTGAACTTCAACATGAATCTCCTATTTCATTAGCACCAGTCATTTTTAGGAAGATGTTGAAGTTACCAGAGCCAACACTTACCTTTAAAGGAGAAGAAGCGAGGGATTTTATCAAGAAAATAAATAATGGACTCGACCTTCTACAAGAATATCTTGAAGACCTTGTGGCAATGCATGTTGACATAACAATGATTCAGGTTAGTTCCTTGCAAAACCCTTATCGAGAAATTGTATGGCTATTCACAAGAGTCACTGCTCAAGAAACTACGACAACCATCTCTCAGTTGGCTCTGTACATTTTACATTTTAAAGTTCATGAAAAAGCCATCTTCGACTGGGGAAAGCTTATCTCTATCAAAATTTCTTCCCAACTTTCAAATTTTAAGAAAGAAAATAAATCCTTCATGGCTTCATACTTAATATTCACTATTACGTACTGCCATATTTTACAGGGATTAACAATTGGAAAGAGGGTAGACTGTAAAATTGACCTTGTAACTTTTTGGTACCAAGATCTTTGGGGACAAAAGACCTCAATTTACTTTTATGAAACACATAATGAATTTGTTACAGTTTTCAAGAAACTTCTCTTTGGAGATAAAACATCCAGGTTGTCACCAGAGGAAACAAATTTTCTAAATAATAAGGGTACCATGGAGAAGAGGGAAATTTATAATGTCATTAGAATATTTTTCTCCTGAAAAAGTCTTTATTTTCTTCCTTACTACATTTCGGATAAAATGTTTATCATCGAAGTTGCTTGGAAATATGGATTTTGGCTTCACTTTTTTCATGAGAAGAGAAAAAGGCAATTTATCCCATTTTCGTAGAAAGTCGGAGAAATTGTATATAGAAACATAACCAGAATTGATGAATTCTCAACCCATTTCGATCATTTGAATTTGAAATATGTAGAAAAAATCAAAGGGTTCAACCCAAGTCATTTTTTTTAACCACGTGCAGTCAGTAGGATTTAGTAATGCATTTACCCAAACAATTATATTCAAAGAAGAATAAGGCAATACTCAAGATACTCTGGTGCAACCTATTGATGATATTGAAACTGTAATAAGCACTACAGATCAGCATAAGCAAAAAGGAAAGGGTCCAAATGAAAAAGGTGTTCAATCTCTAGTATTTTCACAAAAAATAAGCCTACCCAAATACAGTGGTCAAACAACAGCCCAATAGAAAAAGGTTTTGAGTGGAAATTAAAGTGGAGGAGGTGATAAAAATCCTCCTTAAGGAAAAATGGAAAATCCCCACAAAATTCAAGTAAGAAAGAAGAGAAAGGTTCCCCTGTAAGAAGAAGCAGAGCAGCAGGTATTTGAAAATGATACAAATAACTTATCTCTTGCGAACATGGATCTTGAAGTTGATATTGAAAATATACATTTCACTGATGAAGAATAGAGGTTACAAGAAACCCAGCAAATTGTTGTTGAAATCACCGCACAAGAAGAAGATTTTTTAGAAGAATAATCATTTACTATACAAAATGCACTATTTGACAAAAATTCCAGAAATTTAGTATTTGAGGGAATAAATCAGAGGAATAAAAAAACAAAAGCTTGTTCTGAATATGATCTTAGTAAGTTGTTTGCATCTCAAATTTCTAAAATACACAAGGTAATCGGTGATGCCTTGGATATTTCAATTGATGACTTAGAAGAAAAGAATGCCAAATTAAAATAAAAGGTCAAAGAAATGGAATCCACCTTGATGCCTCTCCCTATTCTTTCAATCCCATTATCCATTGCAAAGTCGGGAACACCTAATTTGAAGTTGAAGGGATCGTCAAGTTTTTTAATGGCTATCAAAAAATTTGTTGAGGAAAATATAAAAAGAAGAATGTCACTTATCATGGAGGCATGGGATGTATCATGTAATATTGTTTCTTTCGTATCTTGATTAAATTATTATAATGAATTCCTTCAAGAAGTTTATAAAAATGAGGAAGGATTTTATAAAGATGTTGTTATAAGTTTTGCAGTCAAATTTTCCAACATGACCGAGCTCAAAAGAAGGGAATAAGACTTACCCTCTCTTTCCATAATGAAATAGTTGAAAGCATGTTGGATCAAAAAGATTCGTAATTTGAAGGATATTATGGATAATTGCAATGAAATTGTAAATAAAAAGGAAATATTATTCAGAAAACTCACCAAGATAAACTTGGCAGGAAACACCGGAGAAGTACAAGACTCAAGATTAATTATTAATTCTATATTTATGATGAGGCAACAATTTAAAGAACATGTGGACATATTGAAAATCATTTCAGCTAAAAAATTCAATAGTATAATTGAATATGATGAAAGAGAAATTGAAAATTGGCTAGTAGATTATGCAAACAAAAATCAAGATATTGAAGAGAAAAATCACAATATCTCACATGACTTAAAAGATTTGGAAGGTGAGTTATTTGATATTAAAATTAAAAATGAGATAAATGTGGCTCTAGTGAAGGATTACATAGAAGAATGGTTTAGAAAATACTTAATCAATATTACTGAGGAAAATCAAGAAGCGACAGTTAGTATTGGTCCATAAATCTTTAGCAAGGAGGATAAAAGGACACCAACAACACCAAAGTAAAGAGAGAGATTCCATCATAGTAAGTCTATACTGATCACATTTCTCCTTCCTTTTAAAAATTCATCCAATTGTATTTATTCTTTCGTTAGAATAATATAACCGAATTCTCATAATTTCCCTTTGTCTTCTATCCAGATTGTGTTGCTTGTGTCATGTTCCAGTTCTACATCTTCTTCTTCATATTTCTCATATGTATTTAATGGTTCACAGTGTTGATATTATGGTAGTTGTGGGAGGTATTTACCTCCACATGTAAACCTGATGAGAATAGAATACTCCAGAAAGAAAGAAGAAACCCTAATGAGTTGGCTAATAACCCTAGAAGACATGTCGGCTCAAGAGGATAATTTATATTAGGTTATTAGCCTCCAAGAGAAGAAGTTGGCCAGAAGAATTAATATATATTGAATAGACAGATACCCAAAATGAGAAATCGGCCCAGGTAGTTAGCCAGAATTAGTATAAATACAGGAGGCCAGTTCTCATTCTGGCAGACAGTCTCAGAATTGCAGAGCAGCAACTTGTGCACACTGTAGTGCCCAGTCTTGTGCGTAGGTTTGAGGAGAGTTTCCATTACAGTTGTTGCAGCTAGCAGATCACGTTTGGCTTGGACTATCTCTTGGTTAGGGTTTGGACTATCTGATCAGCTCTTTTTGATGTGTTATCCTTGGGGAAAGGTGCACTACCCTTTGTTTGGCTATCTAGCCTAGGGTTTGCTTCCGGAATGATTCTCTGTCAAAGCTAAGGTGGTTGGAGGGTGGCTTCGGCCTATGGTTGGGTGACAATAGTGATATTGTCAATGGTAAAATGAGCACATCCATTATATTCTAACAGGTTATGGGCCCATACCTCCTTTATTCAGTCTAACCGCTGGAAGGAAACATAGTCGTAAGGATATTAAGCTCATTGAATAATTGTCGCTAGGGTTTCTAGCAGGAGCAAACACCATAGCACTGTCGATAGGGTTACTAGCAGGTGCAGTTGCAGAAACCCTAATCCTCTTGTTGAGGCACCTTAAATGAAGGGATTGACCTAATATCTGGATAGATCAGTGTGCCCTAGCCTAGCGCATCTCCTGGTACTCTCAAAAAGCTAAGACGTGAAGTTTGAGCTTTTGGTCAAATCTAGGGTTGACCAAGTCAAAGCAGCCATGACTTACTCTATGAAGTCAAAGAATAAGTTAGATGGATCTTCTAACTTCAGAGTGTGGAAGACAAGGATTGATCTCATCCTTGACAAGAATAAAGTGTTGGATATCGTGAAACCAAAGTTTGAAGAAGGGAAAGAGAAGGAACCGCGGAATGTTGCAGCTATGGAGAAGTTCAAATACTGTGACATCAATGCCATGAGTATCATAGTGGATTCTATAAAATACCACTTGATACCCTACATCTCCCATCTTGACTCATCAAAGAAGATGTACGATGCCCTAACAAACCTCTTCTCAGTCAGAAACATTAGACAAGTAATGAGTCTGAAGAATGAGCTCTGTGACATGAAGATGAATGGTGATGACAACATAACATCATACTTTGTGCGAATATCTCAATTAAGAGATCAAATACAAGCTATTGAAGAGATCATTTCAGAGAAGGAATTGGTGAACATAGTACTCAATGGTCTTCCTAAGACATGAGATGCATTTGTCGCAAGCATGAACACAAGGAAGGAGTATCCTAAATTTGAAGAACTTTGGATTTGATATGCTCAAGAAGAATCCAAGATCAGTGCAAAAGAGAAACCCAAAAAGAAGTATGATGATCAAGCCTTCACAGCAAGATTCAAGAATTTGAAGAACAAAAGGAAGTTTGGTTCAAGGAGCAAGCCAAATAAAGAGAAAGACATTTCAGAAGTACAATGCTTCAACTATCGAAAGTATGGTCACTACAAGAATCATTATCCTGAGCTAAAGAAAAGGAAGGAGAAACACGAAGCATCGGTTTCCGAAGAAAAGGAACCCACAAAGAAGACTAAGCATGATGAAAGAGACTTCTTCTTCTTAAGGTAACAATACTCTTCTTAGTTCTTGTAGATATCTTATTTGTATAAGTCTTTGTACATATATTGTATATCTATCTCTTCAAAATATGTTCCAAGAAGAACTATATCTATGGAAGAACAACAAGATAAGGATTGTTATCACTATACAAGAAAGGATGAAATATATCAAACAAATCTTGTGGAAGCTATTACAAGATAAGCCGAAATCAGAATAAATCTGGAAGAAACCTAGAAGAAAGAAGTCAGCAATCAAGAGAAAATTGGAGAAAGACTTATGATGCTTTGCAAAAGACAATAAGGATGCATACGGAAACGTGGACTCTCCTAGATAGAGGGAGTCGATTATATATCACCATAAAGAAGAGCATGTATTCATACATGAAGAAAGGATTAAGAGGGAGCTAATCCTACGATCCATTGAAGATGATGAAGTATATATCCATGGTAGCAAACATGAAAAGAAGTATGTGTTTAGTTCGACCTTAGAAGAAGTATTCTTCGAAGAGAAGCCTTAAAGTATCCCTGGTTGTCCATTCACATCTGTGATCCTATGATGAAAGGAAAAAGTGGAATCTTTAGGGCATGGAATCTATAAGAAACTCCATGGACCCAAGAGCTAAAGAAAAACATGAAGAAGAACATGAAGATTGCAAGAAAGAAAGAGAAGCTAGAACAACCAATCATTGTACCGAGAATCACAAGATTACCAACCTGATATGAACTCACTAAAAGAAATCAAGCAGAGGAACTAAAAGTCATGATGAAGAACAGTGTATGGAAGACTTATGAATGAAAGCATTACAAGATCTAGAACTAGAGGTTCTCCCAGATGGAGGGAGAAGACTATGATGATCACTTGTTCCAGTAAACTAGACATATCTCTACATGAGTCATTGTATCATCTACAACATCCATGAGTTGGAATTCTACATCAGATAAATGCAAAGACTGTTCTCCAGAGAAATTGAACAGAGAGCGTATGAAAAGAAACCTAAAGACTTTTAAAAATACCAGAAAGAGACCCTTGTATGCAGATGGAAGAAGATAACTTGGTGGAGAACCTCCAGTGCACAGCAGAAGAGTGGTGAATATTTTCTATAATAGAGATATTGTATCAAGATGATTACTCGGTAGATCAGATCTCATGATGACTGAAAAAGTGCCACATGGATATGTTCCAATGTTCAAAACAATGATATACTTTATTGATCAGAGCTACTTGAAGTCTTCAGAGAAAAACCAGTGTTCCAGACCGAAGTACATTTGAAATCAAGCATCACACTATCCGTAATGAAGTTCAGAAAAGAGAAAGTGGTTCTCCAATACATATCTCCACAGATGAGCAAATAAGCAAACATTTTGGTAAAGCTTCTATCCAAGATGAAAGAGTTTGTGAACTCAAGATATAGCTCGTGGAGATGAATCCCAGGTTTTAAGGGAGCACTGATATGTATTGATTTATGGACAGTCATTTTTCAGTTTGAAAAATGGTCCAGGATGAGCAGTTTCCTTTCTAGTTCGGAAAGTGGATTGAGATTTCTGACGGACAGACATTTTCTAGTTCAGAAAATGGTCTAGATTGTTGATGTACCATAGATAGTGACTTCCCATCGTGGTTAACATGGGGAGTGGTCTAGGGCAGTCTCTCTTCTTAAGGGTTACTCAAGAAGACTGGCCCGCCTTGCCGGACAGCGATTTCTCATTGTGGTTAACATAAGGAATGGGCCATTTTGGAGGTTGGTATAGGACAGTCTTTTCCTCTTGTGGTTAATAGGGGAAATGGTCCAGACAGTCATTCCTTAGGGTGCATTCATTCTCTCCAGGTTGCACTTTGTTTAGTGCCGGAGGAATGGCCCAGGGTGGGGAATGGTCCAAGCTCAACAATCAGGGACAGGCATTCCTTAGGACAGATTCATTATCTCCATGTTACACTTTGTTTAGTGTTGGAGGAATGGCCCAAGGTGGGGAATGGTCCAGGCTCAGAAATCAGGACAGTTATTCTTCCTTGCTTGAGAAGAATAGTCCAAATAGCTCATCATTGATGTCTTACCTTTTGAGGGCAGATGCTCTTCCAAGATCTCACAGGTGTGAGTGGAAGAATGGCCCATATGATTCATTGTATATCATAACATTGTTTATGTGCAGGTTGATATCAGATGATTGTTATGAATATTGTATGATAATAAATATATACTACTGTGGTGGATGTGTTCCACTGTTTGATCAAGTACTTGTGTGTTACTTGGTGTGGTAGTGTACCACTGGATTGTAGTTATGTACTACTATGGATAGACACAATTGTGTTATATTTTATTCTGATTGTCTTGAAGACTGTCAGCAGTATTGGAAATGATTATCAGCTAGATGGATGATCAAAGAACAGAGATTTCCTAGACGGAAAATGGTTCCGAACATTTACTCTTCAGTTTAGAAGAATGGCTCTTGTATCACTCTGTGGTGTGAGTGACTTATCCAACATCATTTGTAATTACTCAGATGGAGTATGGTTTCGAGAGATGATATGGATGATGATACTGATGGTGATGGTGCTCATGATCTAGTCATGAGATAGTCTATGTTGATGCTACCAGGTGAATGGTATGTTCGTGCTCAAGACCATTACGTGTCATACCTCCCTAGCTAAGAGGGAGTGTTGATATCATGGTAGCTACAAGAGGTATTTACCTCCACATGTAAACCTGATGAGAATAGAATACTCCAGAAAGCAAGAAGAAACCCTAATGAGTTGGCTAATAACCCTAGAAGACATGTTGGCTCAAGAGGATAATTTATATTAGGTTATTAGCCTCCAAGAGAAGAAGTCGTCCATAAGAATTAATATATACTGAACAGACAAATACCCAAAATGAGAAGTCGGCCCAGGAAGTTAGCCAAAATTAGTATAAATGCAGGAGGCCAGTTCTCATTATGGCAGGCAGTCTCAGAATTGCTGAGCAGCAACTTGTGCGCACTGCAATGCCCAGTCTTGTGCGCAAGTTTGAGGAGAGTTTCCATTGCAATTGTTGCAGCTAGCAGAACACGTTTGGCTTGGACTATCTCTTGGTTAGGGTTTGGACTATCTAATCATCTCTTGTTGATGTGCTATCCTTAGGGAAAGGTGTGCTACCCTTTGTTTGGCTATCTAGCCTAGGGTTTGCTTCTGGAATGATTCTTTGTCAAGTTTAAGGTGCTCGGAGGGTGGATTCGCCCTATAGTTGGGTGACAATAGTGATATTGTCAATGGTAAAACGAGCACATTCATTATATTCTAACACACAGGAGTCCCAATCCTAGTCAATTTGTGGACGAACGACTTTAATTTTCTAATATTGTAAAAGACTTATATCATTTTTGAGAAATTCCAGATAACTATTTCGGAGTTAATTTCTATTATGTCTTGTAACTCTTAGTTTTGAGTATAAGATATTTGAAGTTGACTTACAAAATTCTTATTTTTTATCTTAATAAGTAATACTCTTTCAAAGTTATCTTGTGTGTTGGACCATTTTCCCTTTCTACTTTGAATATGATCAGAAATACCTAAAATTGGGATGGATGTGAGAATTTCTGTTATTTTTTGCAATTTATTCATTTCTAGTGAATGTGATGTTTAAGGTTCGTGGTCTATTTCTCAGGACCTCTTATATTTTATGCCATTTTAAATTTTGATGAGCGATAAAGATTTGGGTTTTTCTTGTTCGCATAATCCCATATATATATATACATATATATATCAAAGAAAATATTTTGAATAATTTATAGAATACCACCTCTATAAAAACGCAGGGGGATTGATATCCTCGTGAGGTTGTCGTTTTGGTCTTAACAGATTCAAACGTCAACATTTTTGGAAACCATACTAGGGATTCGAAAAAGAAGTTTCTGGTTTTATTCCAAGATTACTCATGACTCAACCTCAACCTAAACAACCCCGGTTACAAATCGGATTGGGAAACCAAAGAAGTATTTTACATCAGTTGTATAATCTAGTCCTCAAAACTACTCAGACTCATGAAGAATTGGAAATATATTAGCAGGCTCTTGTTCAAGAAGAAGAAAGACAAATAAGAGAAGAAAGAAATTGGAATTGGAATCATACAAAGACCATTTTACAAAGAGTGAAAGCAAGAAACTAGAAGAAAAAGGAGAAAGACCAAAGCTTGAAGAATAAAAGGCTCAAATCATGGGTGATAGAGAAAAAATAAATGAGGAAAGGCATGAAGTAAGGTCTGAGAGACAAAGAATTCCATTAATAAGGGCCATAATTTCCCCTCTCAATCTGCAAGGAGAGCACCATCAGTTACCAACTCTCCCATAGGGAGCATTGCCAATGTTTTTAGGAGATGGAAGATTTGATCCTAAAATACATATGGATTTGTTCTTAGACATGTGTGATTTTGATTTAATACAACATGATAATGTTATGGTGAGATTATCCCTCCTGAAACTGACCGACCAGGCATATGAATGGTACACGTCTCTTCCCATAAGATCTATTTCAGATTTTGATGATATTGAGAAATCATTTTGATCAGGTATGTTCCTCCAGTGGCATACCATACTCTCCTCACCAATTTCATCCAAATTTGCATGAATAAAGGAGAAAGAATTCAATATTTCAATCTAATATTTTTCAAAACACTCAATAAAATCCCTGAAGAGTAAAAGCCAAATGATCCAGTAATATTGGGTTGTTATAAAAATGAAATTCCCTCAAACGTAAATTTTTCCATTAGAGATTATTTAATTAAATATTTAGATCAAGCAATGCAAAAAGCCACAGAAATGGAAGAAATTATATTGGAAACTGGTGCAGACCCTGAATTTGTTCTTGGAAAAATTCAAAAATGAATGGATGATCTTACCATTTCTAATATAGGGGCATTGATTTCAAGAAGAATTGAATATCAAAGAACTTGTAATACTAAAACTCAAGGAACTGAAGGAGGGATGTTCAGAGGAATAGTTCCTAATTTAAGAAATGACCTACAATTGGCACAAGAAACAAAGCAAAGGATGGAGATAGCACAAATGAATCAAACCATCTGGAAGATGAAAAATGAAATCACTACATTAAAGAGAAATGATAATTATAATCCTAATCCAAAAATTCATGATCTAGAGAAAAGGAGAAATCATATTCATGAACAGAGAGAAAGAAATAATGGTATCGATTATCAACAAAGATAAAGAATGCCAAGGGCACCGAATCAAAATGCAGTAGTACTTGAATATTATTTTGATGAACAAAATATTGATCAAGAGCTTGACTATATTCAAGAAGAACTTCTTGAATCTATACAGACGGATGAAGGTGAGTCATCCGTGTATATATTCAATGAGAAAGAGGAGAAAGATATCTTGCAAGATAATGCTATCCAAACATGGGCACAAGTAAATAAATTTAGACCGAGATAAAATATATAAAAATAAAAGGAAAAAGAGAAGAACATATCAAGTGGTTTAGAAATAAGTAACTAGCAAAAAGTTCTAAATCCTCCTAAGATGACATACAATATAATTCAAGATATTTCCAAATTGAGAATCACCCTGCCTTTTATGGAAGTGATTAAAATTCTATAGCAGAGAGAAAACATTCTAATAATTTTGGATGAGCCAAGTAGTAGAATGGATGTTGTTGTTACAAATCTAGGGAAAAATCAAAACATATCAACAGTCAGACTGAAAGGTGAAGTTCCCCCTTTTTATATTTCAATAGAGAATCATGATGTAGTGCTTCATAATTGTTTGGTAAACACTGGACCAACAAATAACATTATTCCCCTAGCAGTAATGGAAGCACTTGGTATGAGCTATACTAGATATTATGAGACGGGTGTAAGCATTCATGCCATTGATTCTAGAAAAGTTCTTTCTTATGGATAAATTAAAGACTTTTATGCTTGGATCACAGTTGCCCCTCATATCATCATTGTTTTCACCATCATAGTGGTTAATCTTCCTCCAACCTATGGAGTAGTCCATGGAATATATTGGTCATAAATGATTGGAGGTTATATCATGAATGATGGTGGTTGCATGATGCTACCAAATAAAGATGGACCAATTCTCAAGGTGCCTCATGAAAATAGAAACCCCTTCTCTTTCAAGAAGAAAGAAAATGAATTGATGGAAGACTATGTTGATGCAAATATTGGAAATTATGTTGTGCTTGATTTAGAACAATCAGAAGATTTTAAAAGGGAAGAAAACCCTTTCACCGAATTTTGGACAATGTCATTCAATGGTGCATGTTCAAGTTTAGGGATTGATGTTGGAGTTGTCTTCAAAGGTCCTGATAAAATTATGCATTTGCATGCTATCATATTGGATTTTTTGTGCACAAACAATGAAGCAGAATATGAGGCATTGATTCAGGGGATGATCTTGGCATTAGAAATGAAAATTGAACATTTGGTTATAAATGGTGATTTTGAACTAGTTATAAATCAGATAACTCAAAAATACAAAATCAAAAAGGAAATATTGAAACCTTATGTGAAAAGAGTAAATGAAATAATGGAGTCATTTAGTTCATTTAACATATCTTTTGGTCCTAGAGAACAAAACCGAAAGCAGATTCTTTGGCACTTGTTGCATCATTGTTTAATCTAGATGATCTCCAGAATAAGAATAGTTTTCAAGTAAAAATAATTTTTAGACCCTTGATTCCTTATAATCAATAATATCTCCAAGTATTTGAGAATTATGAAGAGTTGAATGATTTCCTTGCTAATGAGGATGACCTTGAAGAAAGTAATAGCAATGTTTCACTTGTTCCAAAAAATTGTATCAAATTCGAGTATTTCTTTACAAGAGATGATCAAGCCAAAATTTTAAAAGAAGAAGAATATGTACGAAAAGTGCAAGGAACATAGAAGATAAACATTGGAATAGAAGCTCCCCTAAATATGTGAATATTGAGATTAATTGTACTCCAGAAGAAGTTGTTCAATGTATTGCATTATTTAAATAATATGTTGATGTTTTTGCATGGACCTATGATTATCTCAAGGAATATGAAAAATCAATATTCCAGCATGTCATACCATTGAAACAGGGAGTTGAGAAATACAAAGTTGAAGCCCTTGGTAAAGATAGAACTGGAGAAGTTGAAGAAAGTCAGAATCATTTTCCTATCAGGCACTTAGAATGGCTTTCCAATCCAGTAATATTGAGAAAGAAAACTAGAGAAATTTGTTTGTGTGTCGATTTCAAAGACTTGAACAAAGCAAGTATTAAAGATAAATATCCTCTTCCTAACATGGAATTTTTTCTTCAACAAGTTATTGGATCAGCTTGTATGTCCATGTTAGATGGTTTTTCAGGATATAATCAAGTATTAGTTGTAGAGGAGGACAGGCCTAAAACTACCTTCATAACACCATGGGAGACATATGCTTATGCTTGTATTCCTTTTGGCCTAAAGAATGTTAGAGATATTTTTCAAAGAGCCATGGACCATGCTTTTAAAGATATAATAGGGAATATTTTGGTTGATTATCAAGATGATCTCACTATCCATTCCAAGATAAGAGAACACATCAATTATTTAAGACAAGTATTTGAAAGATGGAGATTATATGGGATCTCTCTTAATTAAAAAAGTGTTTGTTTGTAGTTTTTGAGGGGAAATTATTGGGGTATATAGTCAGTAAGCAAGGATTTTATATCTATCCTGGAAGATTCAAATCCATTAATGAATTAAATCCTCCAAATTCAAAGAAGGGCGTACAATTATTTTTTGGAAAGATAAATTTTGTAAGAATATTTGTTCCAGATTATGCAACTATTTTCAAACCAATAAATCTAATGCTTAAGAAAAAACAAAGATTTGAATGGACTAAGGATATCCAAAATGCCTTTAATAATACAAAGCGTGCAATCACCACAACACCTATATTGATCAGTCATGATTTTAACAGATATTTTATCATATATGTTTTTGCTACAGAAGGGATCGTGGTTTCAGTCCTTACACAAAAAAATCTCAAAGGAGAAGAGATTCCAATAAGCTTCATGAGCAAGACTCTTCATGATTATGAACTGAAATATTCAGAAATTGAGAAACAAGGTCTTTCTCTGGTCAAGGCAGTGGCTCACTTCCGAAGTTATATTTTGAATTTTCATGTTATAGCATATGCTCCTTCATCTCCAGTAAAGATGCTTTTAAATAAAAAAATTAAGACAAGGAAAATCGGAAAATTGTCTGGATAAGATCCAAGAGTATGAAATAGAGATTACACCATTGAAATAAGTTAAAGGACAAGGATTATGTAATCTTAATGTAGATAATGATTCATTAAATGGAGAAATATCGTGTTCAATTGGGAAGCCTATGCTAACTTTAGAATGGTACAAAGACATTATTTTATATTTGAGATATGGACAATTTCCAAACAACATGACTCCCAAAGAGAGAAAAGCATTGAAAATGAATTCAAATCTGTATGTATTAGTCGTAGAAGTTTTGTTTAGAAGGAATCATGATGGAATACTTTTGAGATATGTAGATTCAAACAAAGCCCAAGAATTAATAAAAGAGTTTCATGAAGGAATTTGTGGAGGCAATTCCACACCTGCTACTACTGCCGATAGAATAATAAGATCATGGTATTATTGGCCAATGATCTTTAAAGATTCATATGCAATGGTAAGAAAATATTTTTCTTGTTAGAATGTTTTTGGAAAGATGAAGAAAGTTGCAATGCCTTTAAAACATGTATTGGTAGAAGAACCATTTGCACAGTGGGGACTCGATGTGATTGGACCAATGAACCCAAAATCAAGCAAGGGACATGCACACATTATTATTGCCACGGGTTATTTCACAAAGAGGAAAGAGGCAGTAGTGTTAAAAAGGATTGATTCTAAAGAATTGATAAGATTTCTCAAAAGAAATATTCTGTCAATATTTGGAGTGCCAGAAAAGTTCATCATTGATAATAAGTCAATCTTCATTGGATCAAAGTTTACCAAATTTTGTGGGGAATTTGGTATTATAATGGGACAATCTTCAAATTACTACCCCCATAAAAATGGATTGGTCGATTCTACAAACAAGACTTTGATCCAAATTCTTAAAAAGACAATTGATTCTAATCAAAGGAATTGGAATTTAAAATTAATTGATGCATTATGGACAAGCATATTGACACCAAAAGGAAGCACTGGGATATCTCCATATACATTGGCATATAGAATAGAAGAAAAAATCCCAATCAATCTAGAGTTAAACACTTTGACTTATGTTCCAAATATTGAAGACACAAAAGATATTTCTCCTTTGTGGAGAAGGCTAAATCGGATTTTAAAGTTAGAAGAAGAATGAATCGAGGCCTTGAAGAAAATAAATCACAGACATCATAATGTCAATAAATATTTTGATCAAAATGAAACAATCAAGAATTTTCAAAAAGGTGAATTGGTGTTGCTCTGGAACAAAGCTAAAGAAAAACCTTCAATGCATAAAAGGTTTGAAGCCTGTATTGGCCCTTACATCATTGAAAAGATATTGATTTTTAATTTTTACATGCTTAAAGATATGAAGGGGACAACATTAATGTTGTCGGTCAATGGAAAGCATTTAAAAAGCTTATTTGCTTGATCAAATTTCTTCCTTTTTGTATTTGTATTTGTTGTTTTGTGTATTCTCTTTTTCTGACTCCATAGCCCAATGGAGAAGATACTTGGTTTTCAGATTTTGGGTTCTCAACAACCCACAGGGGGTCATTTTCCCATATTGAAGCCAGTTGTTGACCCCTATATTTTCTTTTCCCAATTACTTCTCCATACTTAGAAAAAAATATTGTTTTTCTTATTTGTAAAGTATACCTTGTCTTTTTCGTCACCATACTTAATCAATTTTATCACATCACTGCAAGTTCATGGGTTGGCATAATTGTCAATTTTATCACATCACTGCGAGTTCATGGGTTGGCATAATTTTCTTTATAAATCTGCTATGACCAAAACACACCTTTATTTCCATGATCCCCAATATGCGCGATACTTAGAAGAAAAAAAATTATCACCGCGGGTTCGCAAGTCCCCAAGTCTTTCATCTCCATTTACCCTACAAGCCTGACCAAAATTGATACTTAATCATTTTCTAACCTTATTTTCCTTCCCACACAACACTTGGGCATTTTCTTTTTCTTCACGGTGGGTTCGCGGCTTGGCAGACTCGCGGGTTCACTTCAACATTTCTTTGATATTCGGTCCCATTGTAACACGATTTTCATCTTGGTACTTTTCTCAAGATACATTAAATGTTGGTACTACGGAAGACAATTGCCTTGAAAATTACGAAAAGGTCGTTATTAATGGAGGAAATATCAAGAGATTTTCATTCAATTTGCATTAAGTTATTCATTGGGAAAATATTAAGTCATTGTTATCTAGAAAAGGGCCTCATTTCTATGAATATCTTCTAAGTAATTACACAAACAACCCACCAAATTCATGGTTGTAGGAAGGAAACAATTATGTGAGGATACAGTGAACATTTTTGGATGGGAAGATCAAAATTTCCAGTAGTTGAGATCCTACTGTTACTACTCTACATTACCTCTACTTCAAAGAAATGAAAATATAGTATGGAGATCAGGAATTGCTCTTGTTGGATGTGTATTAGGAGTGTTCAGTTGTAAATAAGTCGTCACCTAGTGTGTTGATAAGTATATTCCAAACTGAAGAGCCATTGAACTCCAGGGAGAATCTCCTATTTCATTAGCACCAGTCATTTTCAGGAAGATGTTGAAGTTACCAGAGCCAACTCTTACCTTTAAAGAAGAAGAAGTGAGGGATTTTCTCAAAAAAAAAAATAATGGACTCAACCTTCTGCAAGAATATCTTGAAGTTGTGGCAATCCATGTTGACATAACAAGGATCCAAATTAGTTCCTTGAAACACCCTTATCGATAAATTGCATGGCTATTCACTAAAGTCACTCGTCAAGAAAATATGGAAACCATCTCTCAGTTGGCTCTATACATTTTTCATTTTACAGTTCATGAAAAATCCATCTTCAACTGGGGAAAGCTTATCTCTATCGAAATTGCTTCCCAGATTTCAAATTTTAAGAAAGAAAAGAAATTATTCATGGCTTTATATTTAATATTCGCTATTATGTACTGCCATATTTTCAAGGGTTTAAAATTTGGCAAGAGGATAGACTATAAAATCGACCCTGTAACTATATGGTACCAAGATCTTTGGAGACAAAATACCTCTATTTACTTTTATGAAGCACATAATGAATTTGTTACAGTTTCAAGAAAATTCTTTTGGAGATAAAACATTTAGGTTGTCATCAAAGGAAGCAATTTTTATAAATAATAAGGGTACCTTGGAGAAGAGGGAAAGTTATACTGTCATTAGAATCTTTTTCTCCCGAGAAAGTCTTGTTTTTCTTCCTTCCTACATTTTAGATAAAATGTTTATCACTAAAGTTGCTAGGTAATATGGATTTTGGCTTCACTTTTTTCATGAGAAGAGAAAAAGGAAATGTATCCCATTGTCATGGAAAGACGAAGAAATTGTATTAAGAAACATAACCAGAATTGTTGAATTCTCAACCCATTTCGATTATTTGAATTTGAAATATGTAGAAAAAATCAAAGGGTTCGACCCATGTCAAAAAAAATTACCACGTGTAGTCAGTAGAATTCAGTAATGCATTTACCCAAACAATTATATTCGGAGAAGAATAGAGTAATACTCAAGATACTCTGGTGCAACCTATTGATGATATTGAAACTGTAATAAGCACTATAGATCAACATAAGAAAAAAGGAAAGGGTCCAAATGAAAATGGTGTTCAATCTCCAGTATTTTCACAAAAAATAAGCCTACCCAAATACAGTGGTCAAACAACAGCTCAATAGAAAAAGGTTTCGAGCAGAAATTTAAGTGGAGGAGGTGATAAAAATCCTCCTTAAGGAAAAATGGAAAATCCCCACAAAATTCAAGTAAAAAAGAAGAGAAAGATTCCCCTGTAAGAAGAAGTAGAGAAGCAGGGATTTGAAAATAATACAAATAACTTATCTCTTGCGAACATGGATCTTGAAGTTGATATTGAAAATATACATTTCCCTGATGAAGAATACAAGTTACAAGAAACCCAACAAATTGTTGTTGAAATCACCGCACAAGAAGAACATTTTTTAGAAGAAGAATCATTTACTATACAAAATGCACTATTTGACGAAAAATCCAGAAATTTAGTATTTGAAGAAATAAATCAGAGAAATAAAAAAACAAAAACTTGTTCTGAATATGATCTTAGTAAGTTGTTTGCATCTCAAATTCCTAAAATACACAAGGTAATCGGTGATTCCTTGGATGTTTCAATTGATTACTTAAAAGAAGAGAATGCCAAATTAAAATAAAAAGTCAGAGAACTAGAATCCACCTTGATGCCTCTCCCTATTCTTTCAATCCCATTAGCCATTGTAAAGTCAGGAACACCTAATTTGAAGTTGAATGGATTGTCAAGTTTGTTAATGGCTATCAGAAAATTTGTTGAGGAAAATATAAAAAGAAGAATGTCACTTATCATGGAGGAATGTGATGTTTCATGTAATATTGTTTCTTTCATATCTCGATTAAATGCATATAATGAATTCCTTCAAGAAGATTATAAAAATTAGGAAGGATTTTATAAAGATGTTGTTATAAAGTTTGCAGTCGAAGTTTCCAACATGATCGGGCTCAAAAGAAGGGAAGAAGACTTTCCCTCTCCTACGAGAATGAAACAGTTGAAAGCATGTTGGATCAAAAAGATTAATAATTTGAAGGATATTACGGATAATTGCAATGAAATTGTAAATAAAAAGGAAATATTATTCAGAAAACTCACCAAGATAGACTTGGCAGGAAACACCGAAGAAGTACAGGACTCAAGATTAATTAGGAATTATATATTTATGACAAGGCAACAATTTTAAGAACACGTGGACATATTGAAAAGAATTTCAGCTAAAAATTTCAATAGTGTAATTGAATATGATGAAAGAGAAATTAAAAATTGGTTAGTAGATTATGCAAACAAAAATCAAGATATTGAAGAGTCAATTCACAATATTTCTCATGACTTAAGATATTTGGAAGGTGATTTATTTGATATTAAAATTAAACATGAGATAAACGTGGCTCCAAGGAAGGATTACATAGAATAATTTTTTAGAAAACCCCTAATCAAGATAACTGAGGAAAATCAAGAAGTGGCAGTTAGTACCGGTCCAGAAACCGTCAGCAAGGAGGATAAAAGGACACCAGCAGCACCAAAGTAAAGAGAGAGATTCCATCATAGTAAGTCTATATTGATCACATCTTTCCTTCCTTTTTAGAATTCATCCAGTTGTATTTATTCTTTAATATAAGTGAATTATGATAACTTTGCTTTGCTTTTGTCCAGATTTTGTTGTTCGTGCCTTGTTCTAGTTCTACATCTTCTTCTTCATCTTTATCATATGTATTTAATGGTCCACGGGATCCCAATCCCATTCCATTCATGGAAAAAAACCTTTAATCTTCTAAGATTGTAAAAGACTCTTATCATTTTTGAGAAATTCCAGAGAACTATTTCGTAGTTAATTTCGATTATGTCTTGTAACTCAGAGTTTTGAGTATAAGATATTTGAAGTTGACTTATCAAATTATTATTTTTTATCTTAATAAGTAATACTCTTTGAAAGTTTCTTATGTGTTGGACCATTTTCCTTTTTTATTTTGAATGTGACCAGAAATACCTAAAATTGTGATGGATGTGAGAATTTTTGTTATTTTCTGCAATTTATTCATTTCTAGCAAATGTGATGTTTAAGGTTCCTAGTCTATTTCTCAGGAACTCTTATATTTTATGCCATTTTAAAGTTTTTTGAGTGATAAAGAGTTGGGTTTTGCTTGTTGGCATAATCCTATATATATTTCAAAGAGAATCTTTTGAAGAATTTATAAAGAAGTACCACCTATATAAAACGCAACGGATACCTATACCATTGGTAGGGTGAACATATGCACCAAAGGGACATGTGATGGGGACAAAAATACATCAATTTAGAGGTAAAAGGCCACCATATAGACCATTAATGCAGTAGGGTGGTGCTAAACCACAATAGACTCAACAAAGCAATGGATCTACCTTTACACGATCTCGAAGTTGGAGGAAACCTCCTAAGAAGGGTTATTGGAAATGTGAAGAGTTTCACTTTTAGAGAGAGTGTCCATGTGTAGAGAGAGGATCTAGTTAAAAGCATAGCCAAACCATTGATGGTGATTTGGGTAGAGCCCACAAGATTCATGTAGTGATGACAAATCGCTAGGCTAAGAACCATCTAATTGTGCCTCAAACAACAAGTAATATTAATGGTATTTTTTTTCATTATTGATAGATATAGGAGCAAAAAAAAAGTTTTAATTCATATAATGCATTATCTAGACGTGGGATGATTGCAATTAGTCAAGAATATTTCAACATAATCAAAATGGCTTCTCTTGGTAGGATAGTGGTTAAGAATTGTGAGGTTGATCTTGGGGTATGTGTTACCCAAGTATCATTGTATACTACCACCTTAGGATCCTATGATATAATCATAGATATGGATTGGTTAGAATGGCATGAGGCAATGTTACATTGTAAGGGTAAGATTATTTATTTTATAGATGACTCTGGAAACAAAAGGGTCATCGTGGGGACTAAAGAGGAGTTTCTTTGAGGTTTAGTTTAGTGTTGTGGATGAAGAAAAGTTTTAGGAAGTTTTGTATGGTGTATGTTGTTATAGCTATGAATAAGAAGGATGATAAAATGAATGTGGTTTAACTTTCTATATTATCATAATTTCCTAACGTGTTTCCAAAATATTTACCTGGACTACCATATGAGTGGGATTTGGATTTTATAATTTAAATCAAACTAGGAACTGAGCCTATTATGAAGGCTCCTTATCACATGGCATCCCTAGAAATGTGATATTTGCATATGCATCTCCAAGAATTATTATAGTTGGAATTTATTCATCCTATGATATCATCATGGGGAGAACTAGTGATGTTTATAAACAAGAAAGATGGATTGTGGAGGCTTTGTATCGACTATCAACAGTTAAATAAAGAAACCATAAGGAACTAGTATTTGTTGCCTAGGATGGATTAAATGGTTGATCAAATGAAAGGGACAATTATATTTCAAAGATTGACTTGAGATTGAATATCATTAGTTGACTATGAGGGAAGAGGACATCCCTAAGATGACATGTAAGATGTGTTTCATTCATTTTGAGTTTGTAGTAGTGCCATTTGGGTTCACAAATGAACTAGTTGTGTTTATGACTTTTATGAACGGGGTGTTTCAACGATATCTCAATAAGTTTGTGTAATTATTTTTGGATGATATTTTGATATATTCTATAACACTATAGGAGTACGAAGAGAATTTAAGGTTAGTATTGCAATGTCTTAGAGACCATAAGTTGTATGCTAAAATCTCTAAGTGTCCATTCTTTGAGTCAAAGTTTTATTATTTGGGTCATATAATCTCAAGAGAAGGAATTTTTGTAGATCCAGTGAAGATAAAGAATATTATGGGTTGGTTGGTTGGTGCCTACAAACATACATGAGGTATGCAGTTTTATATATTTGGTCAACTATTATAAGAGGTTTGCGGAAGGTTTTTCAAAAACAGTGAATCATATCACATAGTTGCAAAAGAAAGATAAGAAACGTGTATGCATAGAGCAATGTGAATATGCATTCAACAAGCTTAAATGGTTGTTGATGATAGCTACCATACTAAAGGTACCATACATGGATCCAAATTTTTTGGTGTGTACTAATGCTTCAAAAGAATAATTAGGTTGAGTACTAATGCAAGAAGGTAGGTACATTGTCTATGCTTCAAGAAAGCTTAGACTACATGCAGAGAATTATGTGATGTGTGGCTTAGAACATGTTGTAGTAGTGCATGCATTGAGGCTTTGGCATCATTCTTTGGTATGAAGAAAGTTTTAATTGAAGACTAACATCCAAGGACTTCAACATATATTTTTGCAAAGTAACCTAAATGATAGATAGAGAAGATGATCGAAATTGTGAAGTGGGTATGATTTCAACATATCATACATTAAAGGAACATTAAACAAGGTAGTGGATGCCTTGAATAGAAGGCCTCAAATATTCTCAGTTTTACCCTTAAAGATGAATTTTAGAAAAAATATATTGAAATTACATGAAAGTGATGAATAGTATGCAGAAGTAAAATTCGAAATTGAAAATGAGGTACTAAAAATTCCTAGGTATGGGGGATATACCTTGGATAATGAAAGACTATTGGGATTTCATAAAAGGATTTACATACCTCCAAATGAAGATATTTGTATTTTGATACTTAGGGAACTGCATAAGCAATATATGGTTCACCCTAGAGTGAAAAATTTGTACACAAATTTGAAATCGCTATTCTTTTGGAATGGAATGAAGAAAGATGTAGTATATTATGTGCCTAGGTGCCAAGAATGTTAGCAAGTGAAGTCTAAGAATCAACACCAAGCAATATTATATGCAATACCAAAATCAAAATGGGAAGTGATTTTGGTGGACTTCACAATGGCATTGACTATGACAATGACAAGACATGGTTCAATATTTGGTAATAGTAGATACTTTGACCAACAATGCTCATTTTATTCCAATGAAGAATACCTATCAAGCACTGAAAATAGAAACATTTTTTGTAAATGAGATAGTGAGATTACATGGAATTCCAAAGAAGATGATTTTGGATAAAGAAACAATGTTTACAACAAGGCTTTGGACTAGTTTCAAAGATGTCATAAGAACACAACTTAATTTTAGTACGATATATCATCCTGAGACAAATGGATGAATAGAAAGATTGAATTAAGTGTTGGAGGATATGTTGCATATGTATGTAATGGACTATTAGTGTTGTTGGGAAGAGTATTTACTTCTTATGGAATTTTCATATAACAATAGTTATCAAAGTTCGATAAAGGTGACACCTTCTGAGTTTTATATGGTAGACCCTATAGAACTCCTCTTAGTTGGGAAATACTTGAAGATAGAATTCTAATTGGACTTAAAGTAATTAAATAAATGGAAGATAAGATGTAAACAATCAAATATATATTAAAAGAATCTCATGATAGACCAAAAAGTTATGCAGATGTGCATATAATTGATAGAAGTTATAAAAAATGGGATAAAAAAATTTTGTGACTTAGACCATAAAAGAGCTCTATTAAATTTATAAAGGGAGCCAAGTTGTCACCATGGTACATGAGACCATTTAAGACTATTGAAAGGTTGTGGTCAATTTCCTATCATTGCATCACCATCATCCTTAGGTCATATGCATGATGTTTTTCATGTTTATGTTTTGCACCATTATGTTGTATATCCTTCTCATGCTATTGATTTGACTAATTTATAGGTGTCATATGAGGGGGGATTATACACCAAACTGTTGGAATACTGAGAGGGGGGTGGTGAATCAATATGAGAACTTTTACCACTTTTAACCACAATATATAAACTTCAACTTTATCAGTAGTGCATCATTAGTGTATCATCTATTATTGCATTCAATATATCATGAGCATATAAATATAAGCAACATCACATCACATCAAATACATAGTACACCAGAATTTACATGAAAACCCAAATGGGAGAAAACCATAGAATTTTTTCTTATATACTTTCAAGAATACATTCATTAGAAGCAACAACTTCCCAATTCTCCAGCTGCAACTAGAAGGATGCTACAACCCCCTGTTTATAGGCTCCAACCTTAAGGAAGCTACAACTCCCTAAATTCTCTGTCTCCAACTAGAAGGAGGATACAAACCCCTAATTCTCAGGCTCCAACCTGAAGGAAGCTCCAATTCTCTGAGTTCTCCTGCACCAACTTGAAGGAGGCTAAAACCCTCTTTCCTTTACCCATCCTAACGCCCTGAAATATAAGTGTAGACCAAACTATCACTACCACAATCACTACCACTGTTGACATGTCATTGTATCATCAACCTGTGACTTCCATTGTCATTGTATCATCAACCTATCACTTCCATTGTCACTATCTCATCAACCAAATTGTCATTGTCACTGATATACCATCATCAACATGTCACCACCATTGATTCTCAATCATCAACAAAACCAGATCCAAAATCACCAAGAACACCTCTCAATAAGATGCTCAACATCACCAACACATGTCTTTATCAAGCATGTACCAAGATCACCAACATAACATCACAGGATATGTGTCTCAACCATGTACAGAACATGTACCATACCATGTACATCAACTTGTACCATACCATGTACATCAACCTGTACCATACCATGTACATAAACCATGTACAATATCACTCAATCATGCCATACACCATGTACCATGAGATATTATCAATAAAGTGCCTCAAGCATAACCAAGATATCCAATATAACCAAGATGTGCTTCAATGTACCATAACCTCACCAAGGTGTACCTCAACATGTACCAACATCACCAAGACATGCACCTCATACATGTACCAATAATATGCCTCACACCATGCACCTAAAATGTTCCTCAAACATATACCAATGCCTCAACAAGATACCAAAGGCATGACCATCACATTATCAACATGTAACCAAGATATGCCTCAAACCATGTGCCTCAAGTATGTGCCAACAACCATAAACCATGTACCAAGAGATACCATCAAACATGTGTCATATCACTCGTATACCATATATTCCAAGTATCCAATATGTGCTTCTAACAATGTATCATATACCATCACGAAGGTGTACCATGTACAATCACTACCATGACATGCCTCAAGCATGTACCATAACAACATAAGAATAAGCCTTAAAATTAACACATAAGCATACCTTTGATCATGTAGACACCCTGTTGTATCATATAACAAATGAGTAAACCAACTTGGGCATCAACAACCTAGTACAAGCATCACTTCACACCCTTTCACAAGATTTTCACATATTCATGACTTTATCTTATACTACCCACATATATCTGCACTTTTCCCCTCTACATCTCGCATACATATGCGCCCTTCTAACCTGTAACCCGCAGATACCTCTGAAACTAGGGTTACTCAAATTTTCTATAACTCTGAGACTTTCACCTTCAACCTTCCTTCACAACCTTATACTTGCTAGCTCATATTTGACCTCATATTTTCCAATAAAAAGATTAACCATATCACTTATTCACTTAGATATATTCAATAGAATGTGTGTGTGAATGTACTTATGAGAGACTCCTTGAGGTGTATTTATACTTTTTCTAAGTAACCTATTTCCTTAATTTAGGGATTTCTTGTTACAACCACTTAACCCTTTCATTAATGACTTGTAACCAACTATGGGCTT
>ML786496.1:14313-24765 GCA_009831015.1 Picea engelmannii | reverse complement strand
AGAATGTGTGTGTGAATGTACTTATGAGAGACTCCTTGAGGTGTATTTATACTTTTTCTAAGTAACCTATTTCCTTAATTTAGGGATTTCTTGTTACAACCACTTAACCCTTTCATTAATGACTTGTAACCAACTATGGGCTTTTTGACCATTCTTCAAGGATTCCAACTTCATGAGGGCATATCTCCCTAACCGTGAGGAACCATGTGACGTACCACCTATCATCGGAAATGGCATGATGAGTACCATCCATCTATGAAGGTAATATCTACATTTACACTGTCATTCATGTCCTTATTCCTTGATAAATTGTGGGTTCCATAACCACACCTATGGGTTTATTGTAGATACTTCAAAGCGTCTTCCCATGAGGGACATGCTTAGATCCACGCCATAAGGGGACCACTTTGGAGACTTCTCCAAATACACCCATCATATATGTTGACATCAATCACTCTTGTTGACATCAATGAAAACTAACTCACCATCGATCTCGATCACAACTTTAGTATATCTCAAACGCTCTAAGGGTTGACATCAATGACGGCCAACTGTCCAACACAAACCAATCCACATACTAGTCTGACAAACTCAATAACTTTGGCATAGTTTGGTCAACTAGGTAAAGGTCTAATGGGATAGCTACAGTCCCAATTTTGTTGATGATTACAGTTGCGTGAGACATTCTCCAGAACAAAAACCTGAGAGAGAGCCCCTTAGAGGGGTGTGCAGTTCCTATCTGAAGACAGAGTTGGAACATAGAGATGGCCTCCTCTTTACAGAGAGTTGATAATAACTCCAAATGATTCTCCTGTGTAACGTAGTGAGAAAGGAGATCTACTGAGTTGGACGTGCATGTGGCTGAGCACAAGGTGAACGTGTGAATTCCCATAGAATTGGGTGCATAGTCATGAGACAGAGATGAAGACGATGTATTAGCCTCCTTTGAGAAGAGAGATGATATGGTGAACTCCAGATGACTCTCCTGTGTAATGCAGTGGGAAAGAAGATATGTTGAGTAGACGTTCTTGTGGATCAGCACAGGTGAACGTAATCCTAGTGGTTGATCACTAGCGAGTGTGGTTCTCATGTGAGACGCAGTGAGATAGAGATATGGACATCCCTATGGATGTGCCCCTAGTGGTTGAGCACTAGTGGGTGTATGAGATCCATTGCTATATTGTTCAAGAGTCAGACTTACTTGTAACCCTAATTGTAATGTAAAGGGTATAGGTCAGTCCCACCTTAATATAAAAGATAATTAATATGGTAATTATTAATTATATTTTGAGTGATTGAGGTCGGCCCTATTGTGCCAATAGACACATCATTTGATGTGACAAGTATTATATAAATAAAGGTGAATCCCCATTGAGGAAACACACTTATTATATTGTCATCTCATGATTTCGGAAGTTGTGGTCTGAAATTATGAGAATTGCAACACCCTCTTGTGTGTTAGGTTTGGTGATGGTGTGGGAGGTCTTTCTCTTGAGGAATATAGTAAAGGATTGGTTGGGTTTCTTCCCTTGTTGAGAAGGGTTTCCCAGGATACTTCTTGTGTTCTTTTGCATGGTTATTCTTCTTGTGATATTGTTTTGTTGCAAGTAGTTATGGTTCAAGTAATAATTAAAAAGAAATTTAAAGAGGATACATGAGCCATAGCTCATTAAAAATCGAACATGGTATCATAGAAGGGTTGAAGAAGACCATTGCACATTAAAAATTGAAGGACAATGAATTGTGTGACCTCGGATTCTTCAAGTGCCATGAAGTACTCATCTCCAAACTTGGAACGAGGCTTATCTCAGAACTTGCCCCCTAGGGTGATTGAGACCTCATCACATATGGAGTCACTGAATATAGGAGAAGACAATGAAGGAGGTCACAATGGCCAGGCTATCGTTGATTGTCACGAAGTAATATTGGACCTTACTGATCATTTAATTCACATGGTCTTCTCTTTTCTGGACCATAAAACACTATGTAAAGTTGGTCTAGCGTGCAGACATTGGCATGCTGCTAGTGTTCATGAAGACTTCTGAAAATGTTTGAATTTTGAGAATTATCAATTACTGCAGAGCAAGTTACTCAAATGTGTCACGATGGCCAGGTGTCCCGTGTTGAACCGGTTGAGAATCACTGAATTTATTTCAGGAAGAGGTGGTACTCAAGACATATGCATCTGTCACGATTCGCTCTGTCATCTCGAGGTTATTCGATGTTGTTTACTTCGAATATTTGTCAGGTGTACTTTGCTAGAAATGTTGTCGCTTAAGTGCTCAGACATTTTATCTGCCATATTGACATACCCTCTTCTTCAAGATCTTGATGTAGCTTCATGCCACAAACTTTCATATCCAAGAGTTTGTATTGCAAATATATCATGCCCGTTATTGTCGTCCTGTGATCACGAGATTTTCCATTGCTTCTTGACGAGGGTTTGGTCTTGCGATCGAATCAGTGCTAGAAAATCCAACTGTTTATGATCTTCCATATGGAAATTATTGGAGCTTCTCCGCATTCAATAGTTGAATGAATCGGCCTCCGATTTGACGAAAAGATTGTGTGGGGTCTCTACAGCGTGAAGTATACAGCACGGTTCAATGGTATTTTCTTTGAAGGAACGAGGTAAGCATCGCCATCCATTACTTTTCCCTTTGCGCCAACCACGAGTTTTGCCTTTTCCGATTTTCATGCTAATACAGAAAGTAGATTGGAAGCTTCAGCTAAAGGTTTTATAATTTTATCAATTTTTGATGGGCCTAGAAACGGATGGATAGTTCCGTGTTCAACTCGCTGATAACTAATGACTTAGATTTAACTCCCGACGTGGCAAGGCTAATTCGAGATCATAAGATTTTCTACTTCAATAACGAGATTGAACAAGTTCAGACGAGGATCATATTAGGTTTGTAGCTTTGTTTGAAAGATGGACTTCGGGAGGTGGTTACAGAAGGCGCTAGAAATATCCAGCGACAGTCAATCTCAAACATAGAAGGATTTCGATGAAAAATATGTAATTTTTATATCTGATGATTCATAGTTTTTTTTTTTCTCAAGGAGATTTTGAAATTTCCAAGGGACAAACAAGGGGAAAACCAATACATTCCAGTAGGGATGTCCAAAAAAGTGTAGAAGAAGATGGTAAAAATAAAGAACATTAATGCGTCGCAAGAGAGCCATTTCAACTATGATGTGCATTAGATGTATGTAATCATTTATTTATTCTTTTATGTACATCGAATTTAATTATCACGTGAAATACTAATTTTCAATTCTTTTGCTGCATAAAAGGGGAAAAAATAGAACTCATTCAACACATAGGATGGGACGACGAAGAATAAAAGGGTTGATCACAAACTTTGTGAGTATTTACGTTTTCAACCTTCCTTAAGATGTCATGTTTGTTGTGATATTTATATTTGAATAATTAATTTACACTTGTCATGGATGTCTTCTAATAGGTGCTAACATACAAAGAGGAGCCAACCCATGAATTGATAAACATTGGGTTAAGTAAGGGTTGTGAGTATATGTTGAAGTATTAAAGTTTAACTGACCAATATGTAAGTAGCTATGTTGTTTAATTCCCTTGTTTTATAATTAATGAAACAACAAGAAACCTTTGTATTAATTATATCGACAGTGCTTCGTCACGACATATTAAACATGCAAGAAGAAAAGTATAGAATGTAGCCAACAGAAGAGATTTTGAGGGAAGGCATGAAGCATGGCCTCGAAAGAATGTGCATTGTTTAGGAAAGACTTTGTGATAAGGCATGCCTTTTTATTTACGCAATCATGTGTGTGTGTGTATATATATATATATATATATAGTTATAGTTATAGTTATAGTTATTAGAATTTATTTCTATGTTTGTAGATGGAAAATGAAGAGGTGAAACATAAAAAACAAGCCGATCAAAAAAACATTAGGTTAAATAACCAAAGTACAATATCGCCTACAAATGATGAAGAAATGAGGCATGCACACAACTCGAGCGATGAAAATAGTTCAACTGATGAATGTCAATCAATATAATTGAATGTTACTGCAAATTGTATGTTTTGGAATATTTGTCTCTAAAAATCAAGGATTTTGTTTAATGTACTTGACATATTGTCCCAATTGAATGAGGAAATGTTACCCATAAGTGTAACAATTACATATTGGTTGCAATTTGATTATTGTAGACCTTTACATTGTCCCTTTTTGTATGACAACAAGTCTCTTATTTATATATAATAAAATGGGTTTCTTATTTTATTGCATTGTTGGATGTTGTAAAATGTTGCATTGTTGAATCATTAATATGTAGATGATTTACAATGTTACAAATAACATAGTCGTAATTCGTTGGATAATGCATTAATGCAATCATTATATCAAAATGCAATAACAAAAATTTAAAACAATATTATTTTAAAAAATATTTTATTTTGAAATGATTAATTGAAAATTTATAAAAAAAAAAACAATTAATTGAAATATATACATATCAATGCATTGTATTCTTATGAACTCACTAGATGGTTTGTGCGATAATATAGAAAGCGGTGCATTTTGAGGAGTCATATGGACCAGTGCACATTAATTATAATAGCACACAAGGATGAACTATTGAGAAAAAATATTGTTCCATAATCGACATAACTTACAATCATATTTATTGTTTCAAAATTTTAAGGTGCTCATGTTTAAAATATACACCAGGGCACTAAATATAATGTACGCACCGGTGCATTACTTTTATTATATGCATTGGGGCTCTAAATATAATGTACGCATCAGTGATTTTAGTATAATATATGCATCGATGCTTAGTAAAAATAATGTCGTCGACATCTCACCTCGAATATTCGAAATTTCACTACCCTTCAGTGCACATGGTAATACACACACTAATATGTACTAATTATACAAGCACCAGGGCAGACACTATATTAAACGCATCGAGGCTTAGGATAACTTAAATGCACCGAGGTGCACCATAACTTAAATGCACTGGGGTGTACAAAAACTAAAAAGCACCAGTGCTTCATACACAAACAATGTGGAACCGGTGCATATAAATTATAAGAGCATCGGTGATTTTGGTGCAGACCCCCCCCTTTCTCTCCTCGGGACTGCACGACCTCCTAGTCTAGGAGCGTTCAAACACCTGAGTCAAATTGACTCTTCGCCTCCCTGTTGGAACCTAATGTAGTTTATCACAGGTCTCTCTTTCTCCAAAGTGTGGGTCCTCTTAACCCCGCAGCTCTCTTCTTGGCCCTTTAAAGAAAGTTGGCGGCGACACTCGTTCTCCATGTCAAGCCCTTTCTATCATGTGACCTCGGGCTGTGTCCCAGGTCTAAACCACAAAAATCACTTTGGGCTTCATCTCTTTCCACGACAGCCAACTCTTACGTTCTCGAACTCTGAATCAGTGAACTCAAACGGCGCGAGGATCAACGGTACTTGTCCTTCCTCTCGATCGATGGTTGCGACCTAATCGAACTCTGTCCTTCGGGAGTCTCTCGCTATCCTCCTCTGATATCCCCTGGAATACTACTCCTCCGAAAGGTGTGGATCACTTACACGCGTCCCTTCCAAATGCAACGATCTGGATTCAAACTACTCTTCACGACTTCACGAAGATTTATGTTTTCTCTTGGCAAACCTTCTGGAGCTCCAACTCCTGGATCTCTTGATCTTCTGCCACCTATCTTCTCCCAAATATGGATGATTTTACGGTCTTTGGGACTTTGGAAAGTCCTCGGCTTTCTTACACACTTAGCACAATTTATGCCCGAGACTTAGACTGTTCTTGGCCTTTCCTTTGCACTCCTTGCAAATTTTTGTGCTAGTCCTTCTGAGATTTTGCTCGGCTTGAAACCTTCGAGGTTCTCATTTCTTTTGTGTCCCTCTGTGGACCTTCTTGTGCCCTCTTGGCAACTTAACACCCTTCCTCCTGAGCTTGTAAGATGAACTTACTGTATCCTTGGCGCACCCCTTGCGCTCGGCTAAGATTTTTTATGGCTTCTCCCTAAGCCCTTCCAGAAGTCGTAAGGCATATCCTTTCCTTGGTCGATGCACTCTTGCAAATCCTTCCTTCCTCTGAGTGTTCAACAACCCTGGGGTTCTCTCAACGCTTCCAACACTCCAGAATGTGTTTCTCCTATGTGCACTCACACTTGCTCTATGCCCTCCTGGCAGAGTATTACAGAGTATTCAACAACTCTGCGTTGTGCTTCCTCCCACACAGTCTTTCTTCCCAAGGTATTCAACAATCTTGAAAATTCCCTCCGAGTCCATGAATTATCCTGGTGTGCCCTCCTGGTAGCTTTTCTTCTTACTCGAATGAGTTCAAACACACACTCCTTGCGTCGGTTCACAGAGTTTCCACCATCTGTAGTGCACTCCTTTCACTTAGCCTCAAGAACCAAAATTAATACAACACACTCATAGATAGAAGATTATAATTCTATCCCTACAAATGATTTCTAACATGAATCTACAGTGAAAACGCATACAAATGACATTCACAAATAAACATCCATTACACATAAATTGATAAACAGGAAAATCTGTTACTTTCTATTAATGGTGGAATGTCATTACAATATGTGAGTCCTAACTACGACTGAGTCTTGGCCCTCTACTCTCCTCCTCCAACAACAAACTCTATTGGGTACCAATAAAAATATTTATACAAGAGGGGCTCGGTGAGCTTCCCTCCAAGCTAAGCTAGTGGTGTCTAATCACCATCAAAATGCCTGACTAATGAAGAATATTACAATGATGGAAATATGATTTGAATCATATGTAGATCCCTCCTATCGTCAACCACTTAATGGTGACCTCATCTACAGCTTGTGTGAAGGCACAACTTGGATCTACCAACCTGTCAGCATTAATTTCTTTAATCACGATTTAGATTTTTGAAGGAAAAATGAGAGGGCGACGCCTCCCCCTTCATTGAATGCACACCACTCATGCTAATCAGCTGCCACATGCTGAGGTGGAGCGATGCTCCTGCATCATACTCCACAGCTACAAAAATTCATGAGCTCCTGCTCATGAGCTTCCCAGCTCTGTTGAAATCCTCATAGATCCCAAAATTTCTCATGGAGTTGTCCTCCTGATCCTCTGCTTTTCTTCTTTTGTTGCTTCTGCATCTTCCCTAATGCTCATGCGGGTGCTCTTATGTCCAGCTTCTCCTTGTTGACCACTTCTTCTGTTGATTTCAACATCAGCTTCCTTATCTCCTCTATCACCTCTTCCAACTGCTTCATCGACTGGTTTTCCTTGTCCAGTATGCTCGGCTGCAAATCTTCATGATGCTCTATGGGTAGATCGACCTGATTTCCCATGTTGTTTTCATCACTTGTGACACTAACTGGCCACTCTGTTGTAGACTCTGATTTTGCAGTCTCACCACTGAAATGTTGTTTAACTACCTCCTCTGACAGTCTAACTCTCGTCAGTTCTTTGGATGGTCCCATTCCATCTTCCTCCAGCTATAACTCATGTTGGCATGTTTCCTCTGGCATGGCTATCTCATGGTAGCCACCTTCTGGTTTTGGACTGTCCAACCAATCCTCCAATGCCTTTAACGCCATCTCCCACTGAGTGAGTAACTCAACTGGGTGCTCCTCCTCTGTTGGGAAAGACTTTAGTATCTGCTCCTTCTCCTCCATGATAGTCTCATCTTGTTGTCCTTCTATTGCATCTGCAACACCTGTGCTAACCTCTCCTTGACTTCTTGGAAGGAATATCTCGACTCCTCCAATGACCAGAACACTCCTCTGATCCTTCTCCTCTATGATGGAAGTTTCCAACTTGTCATCATATTCATCCACGTGGCTTGCAGTTTCGCATGAATCTTCATATGGATGAGGCATTTCTTCCTCCTCTCCATTTGTCAACACCCCCTGCTAGCATGAACTCTCGGCTGAGCTCATCTCTTCTCCCTTTCACACTTGGAAAAACAAGATATATCCTCTACCCTCCTGACAGTTTATGAGATCAACTGATCCTTTCTGATTTCCCACCTAGAAACCTACGAGACCCCTCCCAGATCTCTTTCCCTAGCCATTAAGGTTTTCGACATATCTCAACCACCTTTTCAACACTTGTTGCTACCTCCTGGCCAACAACTTCCGAACATGCCATTTAGCTATCCTTTTCAAAGGTCACTTGTATCTCCAGTGCACCTTTGCCTACTGCTAAATCTTAAATGCTAGCTTATCCATCTCTTCTTGGATTTCACTGGTCTCTTTGTCCATCTCTGCTTTGTTTTTCTACGGTTAGTCTTCTCCTTGACCATGCTTATGAACTCCAGTGGCCATCTTGCTTCACCTACAACCTACCTGGTTGTTTACCATATGTTGCACACCTTGCAACAATTTCCACGGAGTATCGCACTCTGTCTCCCTTCACCTGTTGTCTATAGGATAATTCAAGCTCTACATCTCCTTTTGTCCACTCTCTGCTACCTGAAAACAATTTCAGGCTCTCATACCACTATGGTGCAGACCCCCCCCCCTTCTCTCTTCGCGGTTGCGTGACCTCCTGGTCTAGGATCGTTCAAACACTTGATTTGAATCGAATATTCAACTCCCTACTGGAACCCAATGTAGTTTATCACATGTCACTCTTTCTCCAAAGTGCATGTCCTCTTAACCCTGCGGCTCTCTTCTTGGCCCTTCAAAGAAAGTTGGCAGTGGCAATCGTTCTTTGTGCCAGGCCCTTTCTATCATGTCACCTTGGGCTGTGTCTCGGGGCTAAACCAAAAAAATCACTTCGGGCTTCGGGCTTCGTCTCTTTCCATGAAAACCAACTCTTACGTTCCTAAACTTTGAATCGGTGAACTCAAATGACGTGAGGATCAACGGTCCCCGTCCTTCCTCCCGATCAACGGTTGCGATCTAATCAGACTCCGGCCTTCAAGAGTCTCTCGCTATCCTCCTCTGATATCTCCTGGAGTACTACTCCTCTGAAAGGTGTGGATCGCTTCCACGCATACCTTCTAGATCCAATAGTCTGGATTCAAATCATTCTTCGTTACTTCACGAAGATTTGTGTTTTCTCTTGGAAAACCTTCCGGATCTCCTGATCTTCTGCCACTTGTCTTCTCTAGACTATGGACGATTTTACGGTCTTCAGGACTTTGGCAAGTCCTTGACCTTCTTACACACTTAGCACAATTTATGTCTGAGACTTAGACTGTTCTCGGCCTTTCCTCTGCACTCCTTGCAAAGTTCTGCGCCAATCCTTATGAGATTTTTCTCGGCTTGAAACCTTTGAGGTTCTTAGTTCTTTTGTGTCCTTCTTCGGACCTTCTGGTGCCCTCCTGGAAACTTAATGCCCTTCCTCTTGAGCTTGTAAGATGAACTTACTATATCCTTGGTGCACTCCTTGCACTCGGCTAAGCTTTCCGACGACTTCTCCCTGAGCCCTTCCAGAAGTCTTAAGGCATCTCCTTTCCTTGGTTGATGCACTCTTGCAAAGCCTTCCTTCCTAAGAGTGTCCAACAACCTTTGGGTTCTCTCAATGCTTCCAACACTCCAGAATGTGTTGCTCCTATGTGCACTCACACTTTCTCTATGCCCTCCTGGCAAAGTATTCAACAACTTTGCGGTGTGCTTTCTCCCACACAATCTTTCTTCCCAAGGTATTCAACAACCTTGAAAATTCCCTCCGAGTCTATGAATTATCCTGGTGTGCCCTCCTAGAAGCTTCTCTTCTGACTTGAATGAGTTCAGACATACACTCTTTGCGTAAGCTCACAGAGTTTCCACCCTCTGTCGCGCACTCCTTGCACTTAGCCTCAAGAACCAGACTTAATCCAACACACTCATAGATAGAATATTGTAATTCTATCCCTGTAGACGATTTCTAACATGCATCTATAGTGCAAACGCATACGAATGACATTCACAACTAAACATCCATTACACAGAAATTGACAAACAAGAAAATATGTTACTTTCTATTAATGGTGGAATGTCCATTTCAATATGTGAGTCTACACTACAACTGAGTCTCGACCCTCTACTCTCCTCCTCCAACAACAAACTCTACTAGGTAACAATACAAAGATTTATACAAGAGGGTCTTGGTGTGTAGAAATTTTAATACAAATTGTGTATTGCCTAGATTCTCTTGATCTAACAATTATATGCCACTGTTAAATACAAAATCACTTCTACAAATATTCTTGCGGAATTTAAAACACGATCACCAATTGCAATATCAAGAAGAAAGATCAATCACACATAACACAGATGTTTTACTAGGAAAGCATAAAGCTAAAAACCCCACTATTATATATTATGTATATATCATGGATCATGAAACAATCTCATACAAAACTCTAATCCAAGAGCTCTCAGTACAATATACAATTGTCTCACACTTTCATACAAAAAATTACAAATTCATGTGCCAATTTACTGCTTCCAGAG
>ML786495.1:443460-480312 GCA_009831015.1 Picea engelmannii | reverse complement strand
TTTGGGATATCACCTTCCTTAATCCTTAACTGATGATACCTTGATCGCAAATCGATCTTTGAGAATATCGTTGCTCCTTTCATTGGATCGAAGAGGTCATCTATTCACGACATCGGGTACCTATTCTTCATTGTAGCATGGTTCAAGTCCTGGTACTCTATACCTAGTCGTAATGATCCATCCTTCTTCTTTACAAAAATTACCAGTGCGCCCCAGGGTGAGACACTGGGCCTTATTATCCCTAAGTCCAGTAAGTCTTTCAACTGCATTTGTGACTCACAAAGTTCTGGCACTGTCATCCGATACGGAGTCTTGGATATTGGTTTTGCACAAAGTTTTATATCAATAGTAAAATCAAGTTCCCTCTCAAGAGGTAACCCTAGTAACTCGTTCGTAAAAACATACTGAAATTCTAACAATACCGGGCACTTATCCACTGAGGGTCCCTTCCTTTCATTCACTGCTTCCACTACATAAAGTCGACACCCTTGTCTCAAGCATCACTTAACCTTCATAGTTGATATAAATTGTAACAACACTTTTCTCTGTACACCCTGGATCTCTACTGGTCTTCCTTCATCATCGACACAAAGAACCCTCTTTGCGAAACAATCTATCAAAGCTCGATGAGCTGCTAACCAATCCATTTCAATGATTAGGTCATACGCCCCAAGAGCTGTTATGTATACCTTTAACCTGGTAGTACACACTCTCAGGTCTACTATACAATTATCGACACTAGGTCCTACTGCTTGTTTTTCCCCCGAAGCCATATCGACTTGTTTAAAGTCATCATGCTCGTAGGCTGCCAACCCACTCTTTTCTAATGCAAATGGTGAAATGAAACTATCTGTCGCACCATAATCAAACAAAATCTTAACATTGATATGATTTAGCGTACCTGATGACTCCACCACTGTGGATTGATGTTCAGCTTGGCGGTTATTAACTGCTGTGTAAATATGGTGGCTGCTACTTTCTCTCCCCATCGGTGCCTTTCCTTCTCTATGAATGAACCCTGATTGTAACTCTGGGCAGTCGCGCTGGTAATGGGGTCCTTCGCACCTCCAACAGGTAACATGAGATTGAACCTGTGCCCTGTTATGTGACTGTCTCTGAAATGAGTTCCTTCCCCTGGAACCCCTGCCCCTACTAGCTATTCCCTACGATGGTTGTGGACCTGTGTGCACTGCTGGCGATGAACGATATGTTGCACTCGCTACCATTGAAATCCCTGCAGCTATTGTCCTTGGCGCGACTCTGTTACCATATGGCAGTGGCCTCGAGCCCCCTCCCCTAGGAAATGTCCTTGGGGCCTTTCCTATGAACCCTAGGCGGTGCGGAAACGTCGGTCTTGTTCCCACGGTCAAGTCCATATGTTCTTCCATGTAACGTGCATTTTCCACCGCCTCCGCCACTGAAGACGGTTTCCACATCCGCACCATAGCTCTTATCCTAGGGTTCAATCCATAGACGAAGCGCTCTGCCTGTCGTTCTTCAATATCCATATATGAAACATATTTGACCAGTTCCATAAACCTGATCTCATATTCTTCTACAGTTTTGTTTCCCTATACTAAGGCATGAAATGCCCCAACCTATTGTTCCTCATAGTACGTCGGTAGATATTTCCTCCTGAACCTCTCCTCGAAAAGTTCCCAAGATACTGTGTCTGGGGTAAGGTGCAATTTTCTTTCTAGGTTGCCCCACCAGTTCAAAGCGCTGTCTCTTAACTGAAAAATGGCGATCTTTGCCTTTGAATTGGATGCATAGTCCCTTAAGGAAAAACACCTTGTCATGCCTTCCAACCATGCTTCCGCGCGTTCACTGGCGCGACCCCCGGCAAACTCCGTATGTTTGATCTTCTGCAATTCCCACGTGATGTCTTCAGGTGGAGGTCCTCCCCCTGAATCCCTTGATGCTTCTGGATTACCCATTCTAGACGGTGGGGGTTCCACTTCAGTCCCTGCCGGTTGTCGCCCCTTTAAAGTCTCGTTGATGGCTTCCAACGAGCGTAGTATGAGGGCTAGTTCAGGCAATGGCAGTGGTGGTGTTGGCGGTGTTGGCGGTGCTTGCGACGACGCTCCCCTGCCTCGACTCCCTCGAGTCCTGACCATCCTATATGCTTTGACCTGCATCCACCAAAGTTGTCAGGGTGAGTTCCAGGATGTTTCAAATTGGTGCTACTCAAACTAGAAATAGGGTTAGGCGTAAGTTTTATTTACTTGTCTGTAAACAAACATTACTCCATTAGGGGATTGGCTAGGTTAGGGTTAGGATTAAGCGTCTAAGATTGATTTCTTTGCCCCTATGAAAAATAACTATTCGTTCCTTTTCCCTGTAGCTACGCTAGCTTTGTGGCTTACTCTCCACTTCCTATGCTTACTCTCCTAGTGCATATGCCGCCTCCTTCCCACTTGTCCTAGTCTAAGCCATTTTTAACTCTCCGCTTGCAACTTGATTAAAGTGACTTCCGACCTTATGTTTATTATTTTACGCCTAAAGACGTATGCCTATTGACAATGGGCACAATCAATGATCTTTTAATCTTACTTAACCTTAAACCCTTATTTGTTGGCTACGCATTGAAGATGCTGGCATATTCTTAGTCGTCCTTCAAAATCAATGGGTCTGATTTATTGTTCATAACTTTCTTGCATTTATCAGGGCATCCGTTAACATGTTTACTTTTTAACATTTACCTAATCACATAATAAAAAAATGTTGTAGGGTTATATAATTACCACGTTTAATGATTAAATAGAATTAAACCGTGACATCTAAACAATTATCCCCAACTGTCAGCCCCGATTTGGCTTTCACCAATGCTATGTATTTTTCAGCGTTAGTGTTCTTCTCAAGACGCTTCGCTTGGTGGGTGGTCTTGGGTATGACAGTTAAAGTATTTATATGTGAAATTATTGTGTGGTGCATTGGTGTTTGGTTTTTCTTTAAGGCTTAGGTAGTGGGTGGTCGTGGGTTCAAAACCCTTTAATTTAGTGAATTTGTTTTTTGTTTTACTTAAAAAAAAAATCAAAATCCCCAATTAATTTAATTTAATTTAATTTAATTTAATTAATTTTAACTTAATTAATTTTAACTTAATTTAATTTAATTAATTTAACTTAATTTAATTTAAAATTTAAATAAAATAAATTTTTTTTGAAACCTTATTTTAAAATAATTATAATTAAAAAAAAAAAAAATTAACCATTAATAGATTACAATTAAAATAATAAATAAAATAAATAAATAAATAAATAGAATTATTCGTGAAATACTATAAGTATAGGAATTGGCATCGTGGGTCCTCACATCAGGCCCACGTGCCCCGCCCTTGCTTCCTCCTGTGGACGCTCGGATGCTGGTAGTTGTAGTTGGCGTGGCGCGTTGTAGTTGTAGTTGCTATGGGTGTTGGAGTCCTCCATTCTCCATCCGAAGTCCATTTCAGAATCCCTTGCAGTATGTGAAAACTCTAGGTCGCTGGTATCCTAGCAGCTACCATCATCCGCAGCAGGAGGATCCCTGGGTGCAGCAAAATGGTAACCAAAACCCTTTTCTGTGATTCTCTGTATCAATAAAATCAAGAAACAGAGCGAACCGAATGATTGTACTGTATGGATGGAACGAGTGGTTCTAAAGCACGATAGCAAAGTGTTACATAGCGGTGGGAATATGTGCTTTAGCGCTCTGCTGTCACGAGCGGATATCCATTTCGATGTATGGTTTTGCTTATTTAAAAATAACAAAACCCAAAATCCCGAAGCCAATGCTAAATGCCATGACAACCTAGACAGAATCAATCCTATAAATAGCAAAAATGTGAAGAGCCAGTGTGTAGATCACCTCACTTCAATCAGGCCAACCGCCATTATCCATTACAGTCATACACAAGGTAAGATCTGCTCTGTATCTTTCTTCAGCATTAATTTATTGTAGGTCTAGCTTGTTCTGTTCTGTAGTTTTTTGTGCCAAATGATTAGTGTCTGTAACATGATTCCTGTACCATCCTCAATAATATATGTATCAATGCTTATTTAAATAATGCGCTCCTGTAATGGGTAGGTGATGGTTATAAAAACGCTTTATTGCAATAGTAGTAGGTGAGGGTGTCTGGAGTTTGGTGGGTTCTTTCTTTGATCTATAATTGATGCGGCTACCTGGACCAGTTGTTGTGCTTGTTTGTCTAATTCTGATTTTCAATTGTATCAATCATATAGAACATGGTAACTGTTATTCGGGCATTACAGCAGGTAAGCGTTCGGCATTCTCCGGAATAGCACTTCATTCAGCTAGTTTAATTCATTTATTAAAGAAATTCATAAACTATTTTGGACTATAATCTATGCATTTCCTCATTAATATTGACACCAACAAGATTGTGCTAGCATCAAGGAGATTTACCGAAATGGATTGTTTTTTTTTTTGTTTTTTTTTTAAATAGAGATTCATATAACAATGCATGCATCCACCCTGCTCGCTACTGAGTTGCTTCTCTTGATTTGTTAGGCCTGGAATTTGACTGATTTTTTTTTTTTAATTGAGTACGTATTTGACTTGTAAAATAAAATCTGAAACATATAACATTACGGATGATTAAAATCATAAAAAATAGATTTGACTAGGATGTATATATAGAGTCAAACTCCATACATATAATTAAAAAAATAATATATATTATTTTTTACTATCAAAACCAATTTTCCATTTTGTAATTAATTGTTTTGAGTTATATGTAGAATTGCCTTATAATATGTGTATTTACTCAATTCATTTTCACCGTAGCAACTTGGCAAGTGACCTCATATGAACGATAACATCTCTGTAATAAAAAAAAACTACCTTGCGTCTATAACAGATGCATGGATAATTTATTTTGAACGTTCCCTCAAGCAGACTCGTGGGTATATCAATTTGAGTAAATTCTAGTTATAGAATTATGAAAATTTTATAGCATCCCTTGCTTTTCAAAGAGCGATAGATCAAAGATATTGTTCTGTAAACTGAAACTTGGGAGCACAAATACATAATCTTAGTAGCATGCACACTGGCGGGACCTTTCTTTCCTTCCTCTGTCTCACAAGGGAAAACCCGAACCAAGCCTATTTATTATATTATTAATTATATTAGTTAAAACCTACAATCGCTTATGCTCAGTCGGAGATAGCAAATCGAAATGGAGTGAAGGAACTCAACCTTATTTAAATCTATTGAAGTCGAAGGCGCGACAATTCATAATAGAATAACTTCAGGTGGGCGCAACATATCTACACTTTTGCCTCAGCGAGTTTTTTTTTTTGCAATCCCAGTCTGATAACTATGGTGCATTACAATTGAGGATTTATTTCATAAAGATGATCCTTAGAACTAATTTATTTTATTGATGATTCTTAACATATACAAAAATCACTTGGAACTCATATTAACTTCCAAAATTTAGTGTTTCCTTTCAGGTTATATCTTACCAATTATATGCCTTTTTATATTGTGTAAGGGGATGAATTAGGGTTTGAAGTAACATTTCTATCCATGTTCTGTGTGAAACGTAAATCGATGATTATAGTTCTTAAGCGCTACTCTATTCCAATCGACGAGAAATCAGTCGTTTCTTGAACTGTGCCAGGTACGTTCGTTAGCTTATTCTAAAGCCACCACCTTGCCAATGATCCATCACATCCGAACCCTCGACGGAAAAAGATTGAATTATGCGGGTCGTGAAGTCGATAATTCAAGTCAATAATAAGGTGGCGTTAATTCGTATAGTGAAGTGGGATATTTATTGATTCAAAGCCAACACTTCCTTCTATAACTCTCCCCAGAGTTTTAGTTGAGACTGATAGTGAGTTTTTATACTGGGGCTAATGGAAGGATTCTCTAAACTGCTAATCATGATATGACGATCGAATTAGGGTTTGAAGTAGACAAAATGAACAAATTACATGGAAGGTTTTTTTTTTTTTTTTACATTCTTTATTCATATTTCTTTTATATTTTTATTTTTTTACATATAATCAAAATAATAGTGATTTTGGTTTGCAGGTTAGGCAGAGGGGAATTTGGCCCTTAAGGCTCCAGATTGTGAATGAGGTGCTCTAATACCATATGTAAGAGCCGGATTAAATAAACAACCATTTATTTTAATTATAGGAGTAAAATTTAAGAGTTACCTTCATTTAGCACATTCGCAATCAAATATATCAATAATAATGAAAAACAGTGCATAAATTTAAATAAATACTTGAACCTCATGTTATTAACCTTCGTTTGTCTGTCGTTTGCCTCCTTCCCACTTCTGCAAAACACTACCCAAAACCGTTCCTCCCTGCCAACTAGGTATCTCCCTAGCTCCAGGATATCAATGAATATCCTGGCCCTCCATGCCCAAAACCCCCAACAAATCCGGTGCACTGTATCAATCCTACTCCATAACTTCACTTCTCTCTGCAAATCCAGAGCTCCCCAAACTTCATTCCCCAACCTCTCGTAGCATAACCTCCCATCCAACTCCTTCCCTTCCTTATCCCTCCTTCACCGACTCTCCCCCCCCATTTACTCCCTACCTAACCCATTTATTACTCTTATCCTTTCCCGTTAATGCCCCGTATCCCCTTTCTAATCCTTCTTTTAATTTTTTTATCTTCTCGGGATTCATAGGTTATCCCTTGTTGTATACGCAACCATTTTATATCATATACCATTAATCTATTAAATCCATTATGCAAGTTATTAAATGTAGTTTGTAGTTAAATTATTAATTAATTAATCACAATTATATCCTTTAATTAATTAATAACTCACTTAATTAATATCATTAAATCATCTTTGTTTAATTAATACCTTGTTAACACAATTAATCCCCTAATTAGTATTACTTTATAATTTCTTAAATATTTATCCAACTAGGGTCATTACATGTATAGAATATTAATTAATAATATATTACTACCCTATTAATGAATTATTAATTGTATTAATTTATTATTGTTGATTAAGGTTGCTTGCCATTGATGTCAACCCTTGAAGAAAGCTCCGCAACACAAAGGTTTTGGTAATGGACCCAAGATTGTTTGATGTAAATATGACTCATTATTGTCTCGTCATGGTCGATAAGAAGTAAATATGGATGAACTCCAAGCAGTCCCCTTATGTTGAAATCCCTCAAGGGGAGACTCATTGAGGAGTAATATAACCCATTCTTAATTATGTAATAATGAGTTGAAGGACAATGAACTTGTCAAGGAAAGTATCCTAGATAGATAGTTCTTGTCATGTTGTTTCTGGTGGAATGTGGAATGTCACATAACTCATCACAATTAGAGAGTTATGACCATATGAAGTTGGAGAATGCCTCATAAGTCTTATAGAATCCCCCAAGGGTCAAACTGCTTTGAAAAAGAAGTTATTTTAAATAAAGAAGCCCTAAAATAAGGAAAGTGTAAGGCTACATGAAGATATAAATAATAGGCAAAGCTCACTCATTAAACACACACTTGTACATTTTGTCTATCTATTTTATTGTGTAAAGATTCTTGTAAATACTTGTGGATACATCTGAAGTGGTGAACGTATGAGGTAGCATGAAGGGTTGACGATGAAATTCTTGGATTTATAGAAAACCCCATATTCTAAGGCATACGTGGGTTGTTTGTGTATAGGGTGTGTATACATTGAAGGTTTACATGGGCTGGTTGTGTATAGGGTGAGTATGTACGCATGACGGTTGTGTATAGGGTGAGTACATGTTGATAAAGCCATGAAACTTGAGAATATGAAGGTGTAGAGGTTCTGGATTCTGATATCAATCTCCGAGAAAGGTCTAGAGTGCTCATATACATCAGATCCATCCATTGGTTCAAAAGGTATGTCTTATTTCTATGAATAGTTGGATTTTGATGTATGCATGAGGAATGACAATGGAGATTTGAGGATTCTCCCTAGAGAGACTAGTGGCTACATGGGGTCTTCTCTATAAGTCAGATCTACAAAAATATAGTGATGGTATATTTATCATTGATACTTATTATTGAGGCACATCATGTATTTATTGGCATATGGCTAAGAGTTTTTATGGTACATAGTTGAGGTATTGTATTTATTGATGTATTGAGAAGTTGACTATTAGAAAGGGGTTGATGACTAAGAACATGTGAGGTATATTATACTTGTTCATGATTACACACACCTATATGGCACATGACTAGAGAGAGACATACTTTCCTTGAGTAGACGTTATGTATGAGGATGCATGCACAGGGTACAATTACAGTCTGAATACAGTGGTAGGTTACAAATCTATGTGAAAGAAGTTACAGAGGGTCAAAAGTTTTCAAGTGAAAGGAAACCCTAGTTTCAGAAGGCATACGTGGGCTGCATAATAGATAGCGAGTGTACATACGTGGACTGGATCACTACATGTCACGTATCTATTGTATTTTTGTAGATACATGTTTGGTTCAGGTACATTTTGATTACACGACAGGTGTACATATTGGATACAGGGCAGTGGTATAGGTTGATACAGTTGTACAACAATATATCTCACAGTGAAAGGTTATTAGTGGTTCCATCATTCTACTTCTACTTCAGGGTGGTTGGACGGGGCAAGGATAGGTGGTTGTGGCCACCTTCCGATTGTAGCCAGATAACATAGGGGGTTGTAGCTAGAGAATTGGGGAGTTGGAGCTTCCCTCAGGTTGTAGCCTGAGAAACCAGGGGGTTGCAGCCTCCTTCTTGTTGCATCTAGAAAAAAGAGGAATTCGGTGCTTCCAATGAATGTAATTCTTCAAGACATATAAGAAAAAACATTCCGTGGTTTTCTCCTGATTTGGGTTTCCACGTAAAAAACTGGTGTACTATGTATGTGTGTGATTGTTTATTTATTATTGCTCATTATTAGATGATAATTATACATTGATATAAAATTTGAAGAAAAATGATTATAATTACACTATTACTGATTCACCCCCCTCTCAGTAATCTAACAATTGGTATCAGAGAAGGTTCCTTCAGAAATCAGTTTAACCACTGAAAGGTAGATGATGGAGAGTACCAATGCGTATAAAAATGGAATACCACAGTTTGATGGATAGAAGTATGCCTTTTGGAGCATAAGGATGAAGACATATATTTAGGCACATGGATGTCAAGTTTGGCAGTCAATTATAGATGGATACACAGCACGAGCAGTTCCACCAACAAATGACAAAGCAGTGAAACTCGGTGAGAATAATTCCAATGCCAAAAATGCACTTTTGAATGGTCTCAGTGATACAATATTCACTAAGGTTGCACCTTGTAAATCTACTAAAGAGATTTCGGAAAAGCTTCAAAATATTTATGAAGGAGATTCAAAAGTCAAAGAAACAAAGCTTCAAAGATAGAGAGGTCAGTTTGAAGAACTAAAAATGAAGGAAGATGAAGATATCACAACCTACTTCTTACGAATCGATGAAACAGTGAATGCAATGATAGTATTGGGAGAAGAAATCGAAGAATCTGTAATGGTTCTAAAGGTACTAAGATCTCTTCCTATGAGATTCAACCCTAAGATATTAGCACTAGAAGAAAGATCGTATCTAAATTCAATAAGAATGGACATAATGCATGGAATCTTCACATCATATGAGATGATAACTGAACAGGAAAATCCAGATGTAAAAGAAGCAGTCTTCAAACCATCCAAAAGATCAAAGCAAAATAAAAAGGAACAAGAATAATATAGTAGCAGCAATGACGTCTTGAAAGAAGATGAAGAAGTGGCCAACTTCGTCAAAAGACTGAACAAGGGAACCAATGGTAGGTATAGAGGTAAGATTCCTTTAATTTGTTTTAATTGTGATGGTATTGGTCATTTTTCTAACAAATGTTCTCATAAGAAAAAGAGAAATGATGAAGGTTACTCAAAAGGAAAATACACATATAAAGGCAAAAGAAATACAATGAAGGATTTTAAGAAAATCTAATGCATCAAAGAATACATCTCTTCATTAGATGAAGATGAAGTCAGTGACAGTGAGACATGAAGAGTTCTATTCATGGCAGTAAAAGACTCTGACGAAGAGAACTCTGAAGAAGAATATGAAGGAGTCGAAGAAGATGTCGAAGAAGAAATTGAACAGGCAGAAGTTGAATTTCAAGAACAATTAATGTGTTCCATAGAAGTTATCAAAAGAGAAAATAAGAACAACAATAAACTACAAGCAGAACTAGACAAAAAGGAAGACACTCAAGAACTAGAAAAAATGATCACAAAATTGAAAGTTCAAATAGAAGAAGATAAAATAATTGAAGAAGCACTCAACGAAAATCTAGAAGAAAAAGACAAGATCATTGGAAACTTGGAAGCAGAGATTGTCACATTAAGAAGGGATATTCAAAAGAAAAATATGCAGAATAACTCAAAAGTTTTGGATGACATTATTAGCAGTCAAAAATCTCATCTTGACAAGTCTGGACTTAGATACAATCAGACAAAAAAGGAATCAAGCTCCAAAGCAATAGAGCAAGAAACAAATCCAAAAAGGTATGCAGAAACAATCAAAGGGGACAAGAAGATATACAAGGAAGATTACAGGGACACTCCTCCACCGAGAATATTCAGATTTCAGAATCAACAATAGACAAACAGGCCTCAAGAAGAAGAATGATTCATAAGAGAACCTCCTTTCAGAATATGTTCAACTCCGAAGTATTAAAATATATTTTTTGGTTTATGTTATGCGTGTAATAATTTTGGACATAAAGTTGTAAATTTTTCGAGCTAACAACATGAACAATAACAACTTTCAGAGTCACACACAAAGGGGTTATTCAATAATACCTAGTGAAACACAAAGAAGAATTTACAACAGGCTTGAATCCTTGAGAACTAAATTGGAATGTTACAAATGTAACAACTTTGGATGCAAGGCCAAAGATTGCAAAATGACAATCCCTCCTAAGGAACCTCAACAGAATAACAACAGTCATAGACAAGAACCTCAGAAAATGAAATGGATAAGAAAGCAAGATCAATATAGCAATGAAGAATGCAAAGTCTCTCTACAAGATAAGCAGAAGAAACATGGTTGGTATGTTGACAGTGGGTGTTCAAAACAAATGACAGGTGATAGAGACCAATTTCTTAAATTGATAAAGGAAATAAATGGATCAGTCTCCTTCGGAAATGATAATTCAAACAAAATCATTGGAGAATGCATAGTCTAAATTGCAAACAAGAATGAAAAGGCAGAAAATGTTCCACTGGTAGAAGATATGAAACATAATCTTCTAAGTATGAGTCAAATATGTACCCAAGGTCATCAAGTTACTTTCGATTCACAAAAGTGTGAGATAAGAAGAGAAGGTTCAGGGAAATTGGTCGATACAACTGCAAGAACTTCAAACAACATATATGTGCTAAGTGAAATTGGAAATGAAAAGTGTTGTCTAGGAAAGGAAGATGAAATTTGGCTATGGAACAGAATAATGGGCCACATGCACTTTGATAACCTTATCAAAGTCAGCAAAAAAGAAGCAGTCAGAGAAATGTCTCAGATCACGAAACCAACCAACACTTTATGCAAGCATTGTCAACAAAGAAAGCAAACAAAGACAAGGTTTAAATCAAAGAAATATTCAACAATAAAACCATTGGAAATTGTGTATATTGATCTTGTTGGACCAACTACAACAAAGGGCTTAAAAGGTGAGAGATACTTTATGTTATTAGTTGATTATTATACAAGAATGACCGCAATTTTCTTTCTCAAGAACAAGTCAGAAGATTTTGAAAACTACAAGATCTACAAAGAAATGGTTGAAAATGAGATGGATTCATGAATCAAATGCTTGAGATCTGATAATGGAGGATAGCTCACTTCAAAGGAATTTATGGACTACTGTAGTATTTATGGAATAAAAAGACAATTCTTCGTTGCTAGGACACCTCAATAGAATAGAGTTGTTGAAGGAAAGAACATAACAGTACAAGAAATGGCTCGAACAATGATAATGGATTCCAAATTGACAGATATATTTTGGACATAGGTAGTGCATACAACAATTCACATTCAAAACAAAGTACTACTCATAAACAAGACCAATAAAACTCCCTACGAGCTATGGAAAGGAAGACGAGCAAATGTGAAGCACTTCAGAGTTTTTGGAAGAAAATCCTACATCAAAAGAGAAGATGGAAGAATGGAAATGTTTGAATCTTGTAGGGACAAAGGAATACTTGTTGTTTACTCAAGTACAAGGAGAGAATAGAAGTTTTACAATCTAAGATTAAACAAAGTTGTGGAAAGAATCAATGTAATAATTAATGAAACAGGCAGACCATAATCAATGGAAGAAGAAAACAAATCAATGGAGCAACTTTTTGAAGAAGAAGATGAAAAACAAGTAGAAGAGGAAGATGAAGAGAATCCGACAGAAGCAGAAGAGAAAGATCAGTAAGTGTCTCCAAAGACACCCAGTAAATGAGTATAGAAGAATCATCCTTCATATCAAATTATCGGGAACAAAGATGCAAGAGTTGAGAGTAGAAGAAAACTCCATTCACTAGAAGAAATACACCTGGCACTCTTATCTACAATTGAACCAAATTGTTTTGAATAATCAAGCAAGGATGAATTTTGGAATAAGGCCATGGAGGAAGAATTGGATCAAATAGAGAAAAATGACACTTGGGAATTGGTTCCAAGACTAAAGAATAAGACTGTGATCGACACAAAATGGGTTTTTAGGAATAAATTGAATGAATATGGATAGGTTACAATGAACATAGCTAGATTGCTATGTAAAGAATATGCACAGATTGAAGGAATCAACTTTGAAGAGACATTTGCCCTAGTTGCCAAAATGGAAGCAATTTCTTTGCTTTTAGCTTATGCATGCTCTAAAAATGCTAAAGTATATCAGATGGATGTAAATTCATATTTTTTGAATGAGGAACTTGAAGAAGAAGTATACATTGAACAACGAGAAGGATTTATGCTGTCAAAGAACATAGATTATGTGTGTACAATAAAGAAGGCTCTGCATGGTCTAAAACAAGCTCCTAGAGCATGGTACTCTAGATTCGATAAGTATCTGCAGCAGACAGGGTTCAGAAAAGGAGGTGCAGACAACAACCTCTACATCAAGGTAAGTCAAGGTAATATTTTATTAATTGAAGTTTATGTTGATGATATTTTTTTTGGTAGTGATGATGATAGGTTAACCTAGAAGTTTGCAAAAGATATGCAAAATGAATTTGAAATGTCATTACTTGGAGAACTATCCTTTTTTCTGGGACATTAGATACGTCAAAGAAACCAAGGAAATTTTATTTCTCAAACCAAGTATATGAGATAAATGATAAAGAAGTTCAGAATGGAAGATTGCAAACCAGTTATCACTCCCATGCAAATAAGTTGCAAGTTGAGCAAAGATGATGATTCGAAGTCTACAGATCAAAAGAATATAGGTCAATTATTGGCAACCTACTATATGTGACAGCATCCAGACCAGATGTAATGCAGGCAGTTGGACAAGTGGCACGATTTCAAGTAGCACCAAAGGAATCACATGTATTAGCAATGAAGAGGATTTTCAGATATCTCAAAGGAACATAAGATTTTGGATTATGGTATTGATGCAGCACGTGCTCGCAAGCACATTCGCTCATAGGATCTTCTCTTTTCTACTGGCCCGAAGAACTCTAAGGCTCTTCTATTTCCCTATCTGTAAATCTGCACCCATAGAACTCCTTGCACGATCCCCTCTCTGCACTTGGAGGATCGGAATTCACGACTTCATGAGGTCAGTGGTCGAGCATTGTACCCTCAATTCCCTGAGACCCGACGACAGTCAACGCTGACCTTTCCTTCTATTTTGAAACTTTCCTTATCGCGATTTCACCACTCGCGATATCAAACAAGTCACTTTATTGACTGCCAACTCCCGATATGTCGAAACCTCGATGCATGTGCGAGTTGACTATTCAACAGTTCTTCACTCCATCGGCATTTTAGAGCTCGCAATATCGCGAATCCGTATGCTATTGTATCGGGACTTCTCGCTGCGAAACCCCGATAAGGTGTGCCACCTGTCCACCTGCTGACCTTTGTGGCCCCACACTATTCCTGTAGCCTGTCCAGATATCGTGTATCGAAATATCGCGATCCTTGATGCTATGTTTACAAAGTTTCAACCCACAAAACCTCGATGCATGATTTCACGTGTAAATACGATGGCCTTGGTAGCCTGGATCGATGGTCCTACCCCTCCTGAGCTTAGAACCTCTCGAGAATACTTCGTTGTATCTCCCCTTCACCTTTGTGATATCTAACGACTCACGGAGTTTTGCGAAATATTCTCAGAGATTTTTGTCCATCTGTCCTTCCAAATGAATTTTGCGAAATGAAATAGGTACTTCTCCATGAAGACTTGTTCACCTGCGGCTAGAACTTACGACGCCTTCTTGAACACTTCACGGCACCAGTTCCCTGTGTTCTATTGACAATTACTCGAAGGTCCTATACCTCCTTATCTTTTCCCCAACCTTGAATCTTTCAGAAAAACCCTTGCACACACTCCTTGCGACAGCCTTCAAACACTCCTAAGTGTTTGAATTTCCTTCGACTCTGCGCACTCCTGCAACAGTAGTCCTTCGATGTTTCACTCAGGTCCACAACCCTGAGACTTCACTCGGCCTATGCACTCCTTGCACGGCTCCTGTGCCCAACTGCACTTTGGGTGAATGAGAACAAAATTTTAACTATCTGATCTTCAGAGATGAAACCCTGAATTCTTGTCGACGCACTCCTTGCGGACACCTCAACTGCACTCCTTGCAGGAATTCTTACTCAGAAAGAGAAACAATTGAAGCTCATTCCTTCTTTCTCTCATACTTCAAACTCAAACATGAAATCATATACAAAACATATAAAAGAAAATGTATAATTGGAAGAAAACATTCATGAGCATACCATTCAACATGCATGCACAGAGAACAAACACGACACCATGAATTTGAATCAAAGCTTTCTTCTATTAATCCAAATATGTATACATGGGTGTTCTTACACAACTCTCTGCTCACTCTTTCTCAAATGCTTCATACTCCAATCTAATGATACAATACACAATGAGGGTGTCTATGTCTCGTTTCCCTCTTGTGCTCTACAACTGTCTAATCTAGAATTAAATTCTATCTACCTGCATTAACTACTTTAAATGCCTTCTACCTACTAAGGACAAGAGCTAAAGGCTCAAGGTCCAATTACATTATACAATTGAACTTCATTAAATTTCCACATTTATGTTCACGCATCAAATCCAAGGTAATTTCAAAATTTGTGCTGGCTTGTCCAACTATCTTTCGCTTCTGCGCTGGCTCGCTTAATGTGTTGGCGATGCTCTTGCATCATACTCCCTTGCTTGAAAAATTTCATGGGCTCCAGTCCATGAGCTCCTGCATGATCTGTCCATGCTTTTGTATCTCTGCTTTAGTCTCCCAGCTAGCATCTTCAACTGGATGGTTCTTCCATTTGACTAGATACTCAAAGTATTCTTTCCTCCTGGTCTTCCTGCTCACTCTCTTATCTAGTATGCACTCCATATGTGGCTTCTCTGCAACTGGCATATGTTTGGTCCACTGGATCACTGGTTTCTCATCTCCAGTCTCTGTTCCCCCAGCTCTATATGGGTACAAATATGAGACATTGAATATCAGAGAAATTTCGATCCCATCGGGTAACTCAATCTCATAAGCATTCGTCCCAAACCTCTTCAAGATCTTACATGGCCCAATTTTCTTCATCTTCAATTTATTATATGTTCCTCTCGGGAACCTTTCCTTCCTCAAATGTGCCAGAACCAGATCACCAACCTCAAATTGAAGTTGTCTTCTATGCAGATCGGCTCTATGTTTATACTCATGACATGAATTCTTCAATTGCTCCTTCACCTGACAGTGAAGTTCCTTCATAGCCTCTACGAATTCTTCTGCACTAGCGCTCCTAGTTGCAGTCTGTTCTTAATCCCTCAACTCAGAAATTCCTCTCGGTTGCATGCCATATACAACCTGAAATGGACTTTTCCCTGTGCTCCTGTTGACTGAGTCATTATAAGCAAACTCTACCTGTGGTAATATGCTATCCCACTAGATGTGGTGCTCTGTCACAAAGCTTCTCAGCAATTATCCCAGACTTCTGTTCACCACTTATGTCTCTCCATACGTCTGTGGATGATAAGATGAACTAAACAACAAGTTAGTTCCCATCTTCTTCTATAAGGTCCTCCAAAAATGCCCTATGAATTTCGTATCTCGATCCTAAACAATGATTTTTGGCAACCCATGAAGTTTAATGACCTCCTTGAAAAACAGGTTGGCAATGTGAGTTGCGTCACTGGTCTTCTGAAATGGAATGATGTGTGCCATTTTGGAAAATCTATCCAATACCACAAAGATTGAATCACAACCTCTTTGTGTTCTTGGCAACCCCAATACAAAATCCATGCTAATTTCATCCCACGACCTCTTTGGTATGGGTAATGATTGATAAAACCCCGCATTCTGCTTCCTTCCCTTCGAATGCTGGAAAATTATGCATCTGTCTACAAATATCTTGACATCTGCTCGTATCCCCGACCAAAAATATGACTCGTTCAATTTCGTGAACTTCTTTTCATGACCAAAATGCCCTGCCAATCCTCCACTGTGTTTCTCCTTCAGCAGATTCTCTCTCATGGATCTTTTCAGAATACACAGTTGATTGCCTTTGAACAACAATCCTTCCTGGATCATGTATTCGGCCCATTGGCTTCTATCTCTAAGAACTGGATTCTCAGCTGCTTCACACGCCTCTTTAAAATTTGGATCATCTACGTACATGTCCCTGAGATCATCAAAACCCAACGTTTTGACTCTAAACTCCTGCAACAACAAACACTTCCTGCTCAAAGCATCAACAACTTTGTTAGCAGTACCAGAAATATGTTTAATCACAAAAGTGAAATTCTGCATATACTCAACCCATTCGACATGTTTCTGATTCAACTTCTCCTGTTGAGTCACAAACTGCAGTGCATGGTTGTCATTGTACAAAACAAATTCCTTCAAGATCAAGTAATGCCTCCATTTCTTCAATGCCTGAATGATAGCATAGAACTCCTTGTCATAAGTGGAGTACTTCAATTTCGCCTCATTCAACTTCTCGCTGAAATATGCGATTGGCCTGTCTTCCTGACTCAAGACTGCCCCAATTGCAAATCCGCTTGCATCACATTTCACCTGAAATGTCTTTAGGAAATCCGACAACACCAACACTGGTCATTCCGTAATCTTCCTCTTGAATAGATTGAAACTCTTTTTAGCCTCTGCTCTCCAGTGAAAAGATTTATGCCACTTCTTCACTGTATCCATCATTGTTGCACTAATTCCACTGAAATTCCTAATGAACTTTCGGTAGAAACTAGCCAATCCATGAAAACATATCACCTCAAATATGTTCTTCGGTGATGGCCAATTCTTGATTACTTCCACCTTATCTAGAGCCATCCTCAACTCATTTGCCAAAATAACAAATCCCAAATAAATGAGTTATGTCTTCATGAATGAGGATTTCTTCGTGTTTATCAACAGCTTCTCCTGCTGCAATTTCTGCATCACTGTATCCAAATGATTCAGATGCTCTGCCACTGTTTTACTGTAAACCAGTATGTCATCCAAATACACAATGACGAATTTAGCGATGAACTCCCTCAAGACTTCGTTCATCAACCTCATGAAGGTACTCGACACATTTGTTAAGACAAACGACATAACAAGCCATTCATACAACCCCTCGTTTGTTATGAATGTTGTCTTCCATTCATCGCCTTCTCTCATGCGAATCTAGTGATAACCGCTTTTCAAATCAATCTTTGAAAAGTATTTTTCTCCACTTAAGCAATCCATCAGATCATCCATCCTCGGCAATGGAAATCTGTACCTGATGGTTATCTTATTAATCGCCCTTGAGTCAGTACACATCCTCTAGCCTTCATCTTTCTTCAGACTGAGTACTGTTGGAACAACACATGGACTCAAGCTTTCCCTGACCAAACCTTTGTCCAACAAATCATGGACTTTCCTCTTAACCTCTTCATTCTCTTGTGACATCAACCTGTACATGGCTTTGTTCGACAAACTAGCTCCTAGTATGAGATCAATATAATGGATCACACTTCTGATCAGTGGCAACGAAAAAGGTAATTCATCCACTATTATATCAACGAACTCTCCCAGCAGTTCCTGAATTTCTTCTAGTAAATCATCCACTCTCGTGCTAGTCAGAACAATCTTCGGATTTCTGACCACAATGAACTGTGGATCCTCCTTCTTCTTAACCTCTATCAGAAGTTCCTTCCCACTCATGAGAATTACAGTGTTGCTTACTTCTGGATTCACCTCCTTATCCTTTATCGGAAGGTGTCCTCCCATTCTCCTCCAGGGTGTATGTGTTCATTCGCCCATCATGAATCACATTCCTGTCATATTGCCATGGTCTACCCAGCAATAGATGACAAACATCCATAGGAATGACATCACATAAGATTTTATCATTGTATCCACCTATATTAAACTCAATTAAACATTGTTTAGTGACAGTTACCTGGTGTCCTTTCTATAGCCACGAAGCTTTGTATGGGCTTGGATGATCAGTTGTCTCCAGCTCCATATTCTCTACCATCTTTGTAGATACGAGATTATCCATGCTACCATTATCTACGATAACCTTACATACCCTATCCTTGGTCTTGCAAGTAGTCCTAAAAAGTCTGGTCCTTTGGACTGAACTTTCCACCTCATTCTCTTGTGTCAAAAGGACTTTTTGCATCATGAGTGATCTTCCGCCTTCAGCATCTTCTGCCTCAACATCCCGTCTCTACGCCTCGGTGATGTGAGCTTCTCCAATGTCATTGTTTTTCTCTGGACACTCGTAATACTTGTGCCCATTCTTTCCACATGTGAAGCATGTGATTACTCCACCTCTTCCTCTTCCTCTGCCTCTAGTACGAGGAAAACTGTTGTTGTCAGCATAATCTCCTCTATGCTCAGTATGTTCCCCTCTCTGTTCAACATGTGGCCCCCTTCTGTGAGGTTCCACCTCTCTCAGTTTGAGTCTGAGGTTTCTTCCAGTCTTCCTTGGGCTTCTGGTATTTATCCTGGGAAACTGATTTTCCTTTGGGCTGGCTTCTGCCTCAGCCCCTCTGAATCTTCTTTCGGCTCATCTTCTCCTCTTCTTTTAGAGCCATCTGATAAGCATCTTCCACCGTTCGGATGGTTACCATTCTCATCTCATCTTGGATATCATATTTCATGCCATTCATGTATTTGGCAACTTTCTCATCATCGCTCTCTACATGACCTGCCCTGATGTTCAGTTTATAGAATTCCTCAATGTATTCTTTCATTGTCATCAACTTCTGTCTCAGGATCTGCATTCTCCTTAACAGAGTAATTTGATAATCCCTTGGGATGAATTTCGCCTTCATCTTCGCGATCATTCTATCCCAGCTTTTGATCTTCTTCTTGCCCTTGCAGCGTCTGTCAGCTTGTAGTTCATCCCACCACAATGCTGCATGTCCTTTCAAGCATGTGACAACATGCTTGACCTTCTTGTCTTCCTCGACATATTCATAGTCAAAGTATGTGTCCAAACCTCTAATCCAGTCTAGAAGCTCCTCTGCATCCAGATTTCCTTCGTAAAATTGAATGTCCATCTTTGCTCTTGCACCCATCCTAGCAATAGCTTTGATCAAATGCTCGTTTGATGCATCTTCAGCTGCAACTTCTTCTTCTCGTTTAGCCTCAACTTCGCTTTCGGAATCACTGAGATCCCCAACACTGGCTGTGCGTCTTTGTGTTGTCTCCATGTCTTCGAGTCTAGCTCGAAGATCACGCATTTATCTCTCCATGATTGGGTATGTCACCTTCCTACCCCTTTTTCTCGCCATTTCCCTATCCTCTAGATCAGGCGACTGTCTATCTCTCCTTGGTGGCATGGTGAATTCTCTTCTCTTCTATAGAAAGCAAAGAACCTTTTTGTGCTCTGATACCACTTGATGCAGCACGTGATCACAAGCACGTCTACTCACAGGATCTTCTCTTTTCTATTGGCCCGAAGAACTCTAAGTCTATTCTATTTCCCTATCGAGAAATCTACACCCATAGAACTCTTCACGCGATCCCCTCTCTGCACTCGGAGGATCGGACTTCGCGACTTCGCAAGGTCAGTGGTTGAGCATTGTACCCTCAAGTCCCCGACAATCAATCGTGATTTTGCCACTCATGATATCAAAAAACTTACTTTACCGACTCCCGACTCCTGATATGTCGAAACAATGATGCACGTGCGAGTTGACTATTCAACAGTTCTTCACTCCATTGGCATTTTGGAGTTCACAATATCGCGATTCTGGATGCTATTGTATCAGGAATTCTCATTGCGAAACCCCGATAAGGCATGCCACCTGTCCACCTGCTGACCCTTGTGGCCCCACACTGTTCCTATAGCTTGTCAGGATATCGCGTATCGGAATATCACAATCCCTGATGCTTTTTTTACGGAGTTTCAACCCATAAAACCCCGATGCATGATTTCACACGTAAATCCAACGGCCCTGGTGGCTCAGATCGACAGTCCTGCCCCTCATGAGCTTCGAACCTCTCAAGAATACGTCGTTGTATCTCCCCTACACCTTTGTGAGATCTAACGACTCACAGATTTTCATGAAATATTCTCATATAATTTTGTTCATCTGTCCTTCCCGATGAATTCTGTGAAATGAACTAGGTACTTCTCCACGAAGACTTTTTCACCTGCGGCTAGAACTTATGACGCCGTCTTGAACACTTCGCGGCACCAGTTCCCTGTGTTCTATTGAAAATTACTCGAAGGTCCTTTACCTCCTGATCTTTTCCCCAACTCCGAATCTTTCAGAAAAACCCTTGCACGTACTCCTTGCGGAAGCCTTCAAACACTCCTATGTGTTTGAATTTCCTTCAACTCTGTGCACTCCTGCAGTAGCAGACATTCGATGTTTCACTCAGGTCCACAACCTTGAGACTTCACTCGACCTGCACACTCCTTTCATGGTTCTTGTTCCCAACTTCACTTTGGGTGAATGAGAACAAAAGTTTAACTATCTAAGCTTCAAAGATGCAACCCTAAATTCTTGTCGACGCACTCCTTGCAGGAATTCTTACTCAGATAGAGAAACAATTGAAACTCATTCCTTCTTCCTCTCAGAATTCAAAATCAAACATGAAATCATATACAAATCATATAAAAGCAAATGTATAACTGGAAGAAAACATTCATGAGCATACCATTCAACATACATGCACAGAGAACAAACACGACACCATGAATTTGAATCAAAGCTTTCTTCTATTAATCCAAATATCTGTACATGGGTGTTCTTACACAGATCTCTGCTATCTCTTGCTCAAATGCTTCATAATCCAATCTAATGATACAATACACAATGAGGGTGTCTATATCCCATTTCCCTCTTGCGCTCTACAACTGTCTAATCTAGAATTAAATTCTATCTACCTGCATTAACTACTTTAAATGCCTTCTACCTACTAAGGATAAGATCTAAAGGCTCAAGGTTCGATTACATTATACAAGTGTTCTTCATTAAATTGCCACATTTATGTTTGCGCATAAAATCCAAGGTAATTTCAAAATTTGTGTTGGCTTGTCCAGCTGTCTTCCGCTTCCGTGCTGGCTCGCTGGATGTGTTGGCGATGCTCCTGCATCAGGTATCCAAAACGAAATGATCTATCACTTATTGTCTACACATATGCAGATTGGGTTGGATGTATTGATGACCGACATAGCATGAGTGGATAAACGTTCTACTTGGGTGAGTGTTTAGAATCATGGCTAAGAAAGAAACAATCATCAATATCTTTATCTACAGCCGAGGCAGAGTATATTGCAGCAACATCATGTTGTAGATAGGTTCTTTGGATGAAACAAATTTGACAGATAAGAGGTTGAGTATGATGAGCCCATTCCTATCTATTTTGATAATACAAGTGTGACATCCCCAAAAAATAAAATATTTTTACTTTTGTGTGCTGGAAATTTATTTCCATTTTTGGCAAATTCGAATCTGGAAAATTTTTGCCATTTATGGAAATTCTGAATTTTGAATTTAATAATTGGATTTATTTATTTTGACTGTTGGGAAGAGATCTGTTTGGACTCAACTAACAATTTGACTATGAAAGCTGTATCACAATAGAATAATTATATTAATTGCAGGAGGACAAATGTAACAACCATGTTAAAATCAGCTGACCATGACTCCATGAGTGGGGAACATGCTGGAACTGCCTCTAGGATGATTATGAGAAGTGGTAAATCATATATTGGGCCACTAGTAGCCCTTGAAAATTAGGGATTAAGAGTGTGCGAAAATCCCCCAAGGGAGGGAAAAAGACCTGGGCAAAATTGATATATAGAATATGCGAGGAGGCAGGACACTGCCAAGTATGCTAGGAAAGATTTTGAGCTCTCCTTGGTGTTATGAACACTGCAGATTGAGTGTGAGGCAGGAGGAGACCATTGAAATAGATTTTCCTTGTTGTTATGAGCACTTTTGAGTAAGTGTGAGGCAAGAGGATAACTGTTGGAATTGGAGGACAGCGCTGAGTTGGAGTTTCCAAGTTCGCCCTCATGGATTCATGGTTAGGCTAGAGGGTGAATCGGGCAAGTGACTTTGGCTACCCTATTCTACGGTTGGGAGGAACATGGTTGTTCCCTTTGTCTTTCTATGAAACTATTCTAGATATGTAAACTTTTCCTTCTCTGTGTGAATGATCATATCTATTTGTTGTAATGTAACTGTGTGAATGATTATTTATATTTGGTGTAATGTATCTAATTGTACTAAGTTGAGATGAACTCCATAGATGATATATGTTCATTGTATGAAGTTTTATAATCAAGTAATTAAATTTGGGGATCGCCCCTCCTGAATAAAAACCCGAGACATAGTTATTCATGTGCAAGTGAATTTATAGTATAAACTCGTCTATAGGAAAAGGTTATTAATTTGTAATTGCAATAACAGACAGATATGTATTGAGTAGGTTTATACTTATAGAATCATGTATTTATATGCATATATTATTTGGGAAGCAAAAGATAGAATCAGAAATGTACTTGGACCTTTATCTCCAATCTAAATAATTGTTATGGCAGAATTGAACCATTTGGGTAATAATTATAAGTAATGTCGAAACGGGATCAAATGATTTAGTATTATAGATCTAGCATATGTTAATCCAATATCTAGCGTTGAAAACGGGGCCTGTCCTCAAGGCAATAACCCTGGTATTTGAGATTTTAGGGAATAGCAAAATTTGAAGGAACCTTTTAAATTGGGCAATTGAATGCTCTGTAAGTTTAAGGGTCCGAAGACTTTTATTCAGGACCTTACCAACAAATTAACTTGGGATATTGATTTAGGGCATAAAAAGTAGAGGGAAAAAATGCTATGAAAAGTAGAGGTCAATTGGGTTTCGGTGATTACAAACACCGAACTCAAAAAAATGATTTCATGCGCCAAGCTATATTAATGATTAGGATTTTGGTGTTCGGGATTTTGGGGATTTCAAACACCTGATGCTTAATAAAAATGAAACAAGAAGTGTCGAATTGTGAAATGCAAAAGGACTTTGGGCCCAACATTTCGGGATTTTGGGGTTCGCGATTTCGAGGATTTCGAACACCTGATGCTTAAACAAAATGAAACAAGAAGTGTCGAATCGCGAAATGTGAAAGGACTATGGGCCCATCATTTCGGCATTTCAGGGTTCTTGAACACCTGATGCATAAAAAAAATGAAACAAGAAGTGTTGAATCACGAAATGCGAAAGGATTGTTGCCCATCATTTCAGGGTTTATGAACTTGTTACACACAAGTGAAATGAGATAAGAAGTGTCAAGTTGCGAAATGAGAAAAGGCTATGGGCCCAACATTTCGGGGGTTCAGGATTTGAGGATTTAATAAAGCGAAGGAACCTCGCGCATATGTAATAAGAAAATACCGAATGCCGAAATGGCAACTTGGTATTTTACCTTCTTTTAAAATATGCTCAGTCCTTGTTTGAATGATTTGTGTATCTGATTTTATGCGGCTAATTGTACTTAGTTGAAATAATTTCCATGAATGACATCGTATCGTTGTAAGAAGTTTATGTTCAAAGACTAAATTTTGGGAATGGTTCCTCCTGGAACAAAACGCTAGATAAAACTATCTACATATCAACTTGAAAAAAACAAGATCCACCTACAGGAGCATTTTCAGCTCTGAAATAAAAATTGTAGGTAAGATATTCTATGTATAGAGGAGCTTGAAAGGTACCGATCTATTTATAGGCATATGTTTACTTCTGTAATTAAATTTCTAGTAGATATATCCTTGAATAATTGAATTGGAAGCAGCATTTACATATAGTACTTCAGGGTTTCGGGGTTCGGGGTTTCAAAGTTTCGCGATTTAGGATTTCATGACTCTGGCTGCAACATTTTTGGCCCTTCAAACTCGCAGGACCCGAAATTCCGAAAAGGGGCTTAACAGGTTTTTTCCATTTCACATTTCGGGGTTTTGCGATTTCCGGCTACAATATTTTCTAGGCCCTTCAACCTCCATGGACCCGAAATGATGAAAAGAGGCTTAACAGTTTTTGGCCTTTTTGCTTGAAGTCAACAATCTCGATTCTTTCAGGATTTCACGAATCAGAAGTTCGTGATACATCGACTCCAAAACCCCTTTCTACCCCAAACATCGAAATCTAAAATGAAAAAATTTCAAGCACGATATCAACGCCTCCTGTTGCTTCTCATCCAACGGTCACTACTCCTCCTAAGCGTCTGAACGCTACAAGACGATAAGTCTTAACTTCCACACAAATCTATGAAATCCAACGGTCCACGAGATTTTGGTACCTTTCCCGAGGAAATTTCACCTTCCGTTCTTCTAAGGATATCTGGCCAAAATGATTTGGCATTCTACCACCGAATCTTGACTCTACGAGACGATCTTCGATCCTCGCCTCCCTTTAAGTACTTCAAAGGTGCTATCCCTTATGAGCTTTATCCCTCTGAACATCAAGGGTTCCTTCGACCTAAGTTTAGACATCGCCTTTATACATTGAGTATGCTGGTGTAGTTGGAGAATTTAGAGAAGTAATAGAGTCATGGAAGGAATGTACCCACAGAAGATTTTTTGTTCAAATAGATTAGTCTGGTGTAATAATATCCTTATGGACAGAAAGGAATCTTACCTCCTCTTAAATTCTAAGCTTAAACAAAATTGAATTATGTCATAGAATTAATTGTTTTATGTAAATTGGAGGTACATTACATATGGTATTAGAGAAAAATTTACAACACTGGGCCTGAACAGGGTCACATTAAATGCTTAGTATATATTTCGATTTATGGAGAAAAACTAATAAATATTGTGGATTCAGACCGAAATTCTTTTCGGTTTTGTGTTGAATTATGCCAACTCAAGAAGGTGCGAAAATCAGGATGGAAGAGAATCTGCAGCAAGGACCTCCTGGAGATCCAATATAGAACAGTGATGGAAGTTCACCCACTGAGGTGTTGGAAACAATGAGGAACCTTATTGTTGAACTACAGGTTTTCAAGGCCGACAATGAAAAATTGAAGAAGGCACAACAGGAACAACAAGAGATAAATGAAGTTCTGTTGCGTAGTATAGTAACCAAGAAAATTCCAAAAGATGATAACCATGAGGAAGAGGTCAGCAAGAGGGCCTCCAAGAACTCTGGTGCGAAAACAAAAAAATGAGATAGTTCGTCTGAAGGGACACCTTCAACTGAAGACAAAACCATACCAGACAAAAAAAGAAAACAAGAAGACAACCTTGAAGGAGAATTTAAAAAGATTAAACCAACTACTTTAGATGGAGAATCCAGGACAGGAGAAGAAGTTGAGGCATGGTTGTTGGACATAAAAAAATACTTCCAAATCTACAACTATTCCAATAACATGAAGGTCAGAATGACCATCTACAATCTGAAGGGGAAGGCCAACATTTGGTGGTAGGACCTGAAATTGGCCAAGGACCTAAAGGAGAAATAGTTGGAATGGTCTGGCTTCAAGAAGTATTTCAAGAAACAATACCTTTCTGAAAGCTATTATGAAAGGAAGATGAAATAAATTTATGAGTTACGACTCAGAAAAATGACGATGGAGGACCTTATAAATAAATTTCTGGAACTACTAAGGTTTGTACCATACATTCGGGAGGATAAGGTAAAAATTCAGCGATTCGTAGGTTGTTTACCACAATCCTACGGGGACAGAATTGAGTTTGACAACCCCAAATCCTTGAGTGAGGTATTTAGGAAAGCACTAATGTGCTATGACCATTATAAATAGAGAGTAGATTTCCCCAAGGTCTGGAAGGATAATAAGCAAGATGGAATAAAGTAGTGGAAGAAGGGATACTATCCAACTCGTTATCAAAATGCAACAAAAAGTTTCCCAAGGAAGGATTTTCACTTCAATCATCTGAATACGCAAGGTAGCGGTAAAATGGTAAACCTAGGAATGAAGAAGTTTGGGGACAACTCCCACAAGCCATTAAAGTGTTGGGAGTGTGGAGAGCCTCATCTAAGGAGGAACTGTCCATGTTTAATTACAACAAACATAACTATTGTTCACAATTTTCAGGAATCCTCGACAATGGGAGACATTGGCAATAGTTTGCATTGGATAACTGCAGCCATAGATGGTCGATAAGCCAACCACCAGTCCTCAGTGGTAGAAACCGAAGGTAAAATCCATGACACTCGAATTTCTGTTTTAATTGACCCTGCAGCTACGTTAAGTTATATTACTCCCGATGTAGTAGAGTTGAATAAACTTAAGAAACAAAAGAACGAAAAATCTTGGCTTGTACAACTAGCAACAAGTACTAAAAGAAAAGTAGTTAACTTTATTTTTTTATCTTGAGTTTATCTTAGATGGTCAAAAGATAGGGACCAATCTGAACATCCTACCACAAGGATCTTATGATATGATTATCGGGATGGATTGGTTGGAACAACACAAAGAAATACTAGACTGTTATACAAAGATACTTAGCTACAAAGATAATTTTGGCATTGTTAGAACAACCCAAGGCATACCAAAACCTGTGTCAATCAGACAAGTTTCAGCGATGCAATTCAAGAAATGTATTAGAAAGGCATGTCAAGTTTACGCCATCCAAGTAACAAATATATTAGAAAAAGAAGATAATCCCAAGTTAGAAGACTTTGTTGTCCTACATGAATTCAGAGACATGTTTGTTGATCAAATACCAGAATTGCCTCCTAGGAGAGGAATAGATTTCTCCATAGAATTACTACTCGGACCAGCCCCTATCTCAAAATCACCCTACTAAATGAGTCTACCAGAACTGACAGAATTAAAAATACAATTACAGGAATTGTTGGATAAAGAGTATATCAGACCAAGTGTCTCGCCATGGGGAGCACCATTCCTCTTTGTGAAAAAGAAAGACAGTACACTAAGAATATGTATCGATTATAGACAACTCAACAAAGTGACCATTAAGAACAAATACCCCTTACCCAGGATAAATGATCTATTCGATCAAGTTGGTGGGGCAAAGATCTTCTCAAAATTGGATTTACGATCCAGTTATCATCAAGTTAGGATAAAGGACCAGGACATAAACAAAACAACTTTTCGAACAAGATATGGGCACTACGAGTTTGTAGTCATACCTTTCAGAATCACTAATGCACCAACCACATTTATGTGCTTGATGAACAACATTTTTAGCCAGTACTTAGACAAGTTCGTAGTAGTATTTATCGACGATATTCTAGTCTATTCTAAAATAGAGGAGGAACATGATGAACACTTACGAATAGTTTTTCAAACACTAAGGAAACACAAACTATATGCAAAATTTGACAAATGTGATTTTTGTGAAATCGAAATACATTATTTAGGACATGTCATTTCCTCGGAAGGTATTGTCATAGACTCGGAAAAGATAAACTCCATTATGGAATGGCCAGTGCCTAAGGATGTGGCAGATAGCTGATCATTCATGGGAATCACCGAATATTATCACAGATTTATAGAAGGGTTCTCCAAGATAGCCTACCCTATCACGTCATTACAAAAGAAAGGGACCAAGTTTAACTGGTCACAAAAGTGCCAAGACAGTTTTAACAAGCTAAAAGAATTATTGACATTGGCAGCCATCTTGAAGGTAGCAGACCCAGATAAACACTTCACATTATGTGTTGATGCAAGTAAAGAGGGACTAGGTGGTGTTCTAACTCAGGAAGGGCACGTGATTTATTATGAGTCCCAAAAATTAAAGGAACACAAGAAAAATTATGTCACTCATGACTTAGAATTGGCAGCAGTAATACATGCCTTAAAAATGTGGTGACACTATATAATGGGTAGAAAATTCTTACTATTGATGAATAATAGTGGGGTGAAATATATGTTTAACCAACCAGACCTTAATGGAATACAAGCAAGGTGGCTAGCCTTCCTGAGTGAATTTGACTTCGAGGTCATACATATCAAGGGTAAGGAAAATAAAGTAGCAGATGCTTTAAGCCATAGAATCCATGGGTTATTTGAGATAAACATCAATAGGGCAGAAAGTAATCTGGAACAAAGAATAATGATGGCAGGTATCAACGATGGAAATTACACTAAGATAATGGAAGAATTTCAAAATAGTATCACAAAATCGGATAAACCAGACTCATGGTTGGACCAGAGATGCTCCAAGAAATGGAGAACATGGTAAGGAAGGTACAATAGAACTTCAAAGAGGCACAGGATAGACAGAAGAGCTATGCGGATCAGAAAAGAAGACACTTGGAATTTCAAATGGGAGACCATGTTTATTTGAAGGTCAAAGCCCAAAAAATCTCACTGAAGTTGGGGAAATGTGTCAAGCTAGAACACAGGGTTTCTCTGCCCTTCAAGATACTAGCTCGAATTCGACCCGTAGCATATCAGCTTACACTTCCAGCTAATCTAAGAATTCATAATGTATTTCATGTGTCTTTGTTGAAAAAGTATATTCATGACCCTAGTAATATGATCGATTGGAACTTAGTGCAGGTGGAACCCGAAGGCGAGTTCCAGGTGGAACCCCTTTTCATTCTGGACTGGAGAGAGATATCACTTCGAAACAGAGCCATCGCTCAGGTAAAGGTGCAATGGAAGCACTTTAGTATTGAGGAGGCCACTTGGGAATTGGATGAGATTTGCGGAAATATCATCCAATCATGTTCTAGGAAAGGAACGAACACTGAGGACAATGTTTTACTGAAGGGGGAAAGGATGTGACATCCCCCAAAAATAAAATATTTTTTATTTTTGTGTGTTGGAAATTTATTTTCGTTTTTGGCAAATTCGAATCTGGAATTTTTTTTCCATTTATGGCAATTTTGAATTTCAAATTTAATAATTGGATTTAATTATTATGACTCTTGGGAAGAGATCTGTTTGGACTCAACTAACTATTTGACTATGACACTTGTATCACAACAGAATAATTATATTAATTGCAGGAGGACAAATGGAACAACCATGTTAAAATCAATTGACCATGACTCCATGAGTGGGGAACATGTTGGAACTTCCTCTAGGTTGATTATGAGAAGTGTAAAATCAAAGATTGAGCCACTGGAATCCCCTGAAAATCAGGGATTAAGAGAGCTGCGAAAATCCCCCAAGGGAGGGAAAAAGACCTGGGAAAAATTGATATATAGCATATGTGAGGAGGCAGGAGACTACCAAGTATGCTGGGAAAGATTTTGAGCTCTCCTTGCTATTATGAACACTTCAAATTGAGTGTGAGGTAGGAGGATCCTATTGAAATGGATTTTCCTTGCTGTTATGAGCACTTCTGAGTAAGTGTGAGGCAAGAGGATAACTATTGGAATTGGAGGAGAGTGCTAAGGAAGAGTTTCCAAGTTTTCCCTCATGGATTCATTTGTCAGGCTAGGGGGTGAATCAGGCAATTGAATTTGGATACCCTATTCTACGGTTGGGAGGAACTTGGTTGTTCCCTTTGTCTTTCCGAGAAACTTTTCCACATATGTAAACTTTTCCTTCTCTGTGTGAATGATCATATCCATTTGTTGTAATGTAACTACGTGAATGATTATTTCTATTTTCTATAATGTATCTAACTATACTAAGTTGATATGACCTCCATAGATGATATATGTTCATTGTATGAAGTTTTATAATCAAGCAATTAAATTCAGGGATTTCCCCTCCTGAATAAAAACCCGAGATAGAGTTATTCATGTGCAAGTGAATTGATAGTATAAAGTTGTCTATAAGCAAAGGTTATTAATTTGTAATTGCAATAATAGACAGATATGGATTGAGTAGGTTTATACTTATAGACTCAAGTATTTATATGCATATATTATTTGGGAAGCAAAATATAGAATCGAAACTGTACTCGGACCTTTATCTCCAATCTAAATAATCACTATGGAAGAATTGAACCATTTGGGTAATAATTATAAGGGCAATATATAGCATTGAAAATAGGGCCTATCCTCAAGGAAATAACCCTGGTATTTGAGATTTTAGGGTATAGCGAAATCTGAATGACCCTTTTAAATTGGGCAATTGAATGCTCTGTAAGTTTAAGGGTCCGAAGACTTTTATTCAGGACCTTACCGACAAATTAACTTGGGCCATTGATTTAGGGAATAAACAGTAGAGGGCTAAAATGCTGTGAAAAGTAGAGGTCAATTGGGTTTCGGTGATTACAAATGCCGAACTCAAAAAAAAGATTTCATGCGCCAAGTTATATTAATGATCGGGAGTTTGGGGTTCAGGATTTCGGGGATTTCGAGGATTTCAAGGATTTCGAACACCTGATTCTTAAACAAAATGAAACATGAAGTGCTGAATCGCGAAATGCGAAAGGACTATGGGCCCAACATTTCGGGATTTCGAGGTTCCGGATTTTGGGGTTCTTGAACACCTGATGCATAAACAAAATGAAACAAGAAGTGTTGAATCGCGAAATGTGAAATGATTGTGGTCCATCATTTCGGGGCTTGCAAACTTCTTATGCACACGCGAAATGAAATAAGAAGTGCCAAGTTGCGAAATGAGAAAAGGCTGTGGGCCCAGCATTTCGGGGGTTCGAGATTTCAGGATTTAATAAAGAAATGGAACCTCGTGCATATGTAATAAGCCAATCCCGAATGCTGAAATGGAAACTTGGTATTTTACCTTCTTTTAAAATATGCTCAGTCCTTGTTTGAGTGATTCATGTATCTGATTTTATGCAGTTAATTGTGCTCAGTTGAAATAATTTCCATGAATAACATCAGATCGTTGTAAGAAGTTTATGTTCAAAGACTAAATTTTGGGAATGGTTACTCGTGGAACAAAATGCTAGATAAAACTATCTACATATGAACTTTAAAAAAACAAGATCCACCTACAGGAGCATTTTCAGCTCTGAAATCAAAATTCTAGGTAGGATTTTATATGTATAGAGGAGCTTGAAAGGTATTGATCTATTTATAGGCATATGTTTACTTCTGTAATTAAAGTTATAGCATATCTATCCTTGAATAATTGAATTGGAAGCAACCTTTACATATAGTACATCGGGGTTTCAGAGTTTCGCGATTCGGGATTTCACGACTCTGGCTACAACATTTATGGGCCCTTCGAACTCTCGGGACCTGAAATGCCAAAAATGGTCTTAACGTGATTTTACCATTTAACATTTCGGGGTTTCACGATTCGGGATTTCATGATTTCTGGCTAAAATATTTTCTGGGCCCTTCGACCTCCCGGGACCCAAAATGTCGAAAAGAGTCTTAACGGTTTTTGGCCTTTTCGCTTGAAGTCAAAAATCCCGATTCTTTCAGGATTTCATGAACCAGAAGTTCCCGATACCTCGAATCTAAAACCCCTTCCTACCCCAAACACCGAACTCCAAAATGACAAAATTTCAAGCACGAGATCAATGCCTCCTGTTGCTTCTCATCGAACAGCAGCTACTCCTCCTGAGCATATGAACACTACAAGACAATTAGTCTTAAATTCCACATAGATCTATGAGATCCAACAGTCCATGAGATTTCGATACATTTCCTGAGGAAATTTCACCATCCGTTCTTCTAAGGATATCTGGCCAAAATGATTTAGCATTCTACCACCGAATCTTGACTCTGGGAGACGATCTTTGATCCCCACCTCCCTTTAAGTACTTCAAAGGTGTTATCCCTTCTGATCTTTATCCCTCTGAACATCAAGGTATCCTTTGAACTAAGTTTAGACATCGACTTTATACATTGAGTATGCTAGTGTAGTTGGAGAATTTAGGGAAGTAATAGAGTCATGGAAGGAATGTACCCACATAAGCTTTTATGTTCGAATAGATTAGTCTGGTGTAATAATATCCTTATGGAAAGAAAGGAATCTTACCTCCTCTTAAATTCTAAGCTTAAACGAGATTGAATTATGTCATAGATTTTTTTTTTTTATGTAAATTGGAGGTACATTACAACAAGCGCCATCAGTATCTCGAAAAACCCAGTGATGCACTCCAAGACGAACAACATTCCAATAAAATATCATTTTCTACGGGAGAAGGTTGCAGAAAATAATACCATAGTTGAGTATGTGTGCACAAAAGAACAAGTGGTAGATGTCTTTACAAAACCACTTCCACGAGAAKCCTTTGAATATCTTTGCCAAAGACTTTGAGTTATTTCTATTCCAAAATGAATGTTTTTAGAATGATTTTTGAATGCTTATCTTATATGTCTTAGATTTACGTGAGGAAGCACCTTAAGAGKACATTTCAGTGAGGGGAAGCAGCCCCGGATGGAAAGATACATTTTCCATTGATGACAAAAGGGGAGAGTTTTCATCAGATGCAGAGGACAGAGGCATGGTTCCAAGGGGAGCATATTTATCAGATGCAGAGGACAGAGGCACGGTTCCAGGGGGAGCATGAGTTATATGATTTCAATATTGCATCAAAGTGTTGCCATAAATGCCAAAGGGGGATATTGTTGATTAAGGTTGGTTGTCATTGATGTTAACCCTTGAAGAAATCCCCACAGCACAAAGGTTTGGGTAATGGACCCAAGATTGTTTGATGTAAAGATGACTCATTATTGTCTCATCATGGTTGAAAAGAAGTAAATATGGATGAACTCCAAAGTGGTCCCCTTATGGTGAAATCCCTCACGGGAAGACGCTTTGCAGAGTAAGAGAACAAATGGTTAGTTCTGGAATAATGAGTTGAAGGACAGTGAATTTGTCAGGGAAACTATCCTAGATAGATAGTGCGTGTCATGTCGTTTCTGGTGGTATGTGGAACATCACATAACTCCTCACGGTTAGAGATTTATGACCATACAAAGTTGGAGAACCCCCCATAAGTCTTAGAGCAACCCCCAAGGGTGAAAGTTCTTTACAAAAGAAATTATTTTAAATAAAGAATCCCCCAAAAAAGGAAAGTGTAAGACTAAATGAAGATATAAATAAGAGGCAAATCTCACTCATTAAACACACACTTCTACATTTTGTATATCTATTTTCTGGTGTAAATCTTCTTAGAAATACTTATGGATATATCTGAAGTGGCAAACGTCTGAGGTAGCATGAAGGGTTGACGACACAATTCTCGGATTTACAAAAAACTCCATTTTCTGAGGCATACGCAGGTTGTTTGTGTATAGGGTGCATATACATTGAAGGTATACGTGAGTTGGCTATGTATAGTGTGAGTATGTACGCGGGCTGATTGTGTATAGGGTGAGTACAGGTTGATAAAGCCATGATACTTGAGAAGATGAAGGTGTAGAGGTTCTAGATTCCGAGATCAACCTCCTGGGAAGGTCTAGAGTGCTTAGATACATCAGATCCATCCATTGATTCAAAAGGTATGTCTTATTTCAATGAATAGTTTGATTTTGATGTATGCATGAGGAATGAAAATGGAGATTTGAAGATTCTCCCTAGAGAGACTAGTGGCTACATGGGATCTTTTGTATAAGTCAGATCTACAAAAATAAAGTGTTGGTATATTTATCATTGATACTCTTGTTGAGGCACATATTGTATTTCTTTCCATATGGCTAAGAGTTTTTATGGTTCATGGCTGAGATCTTGTAGTTATTGATGTATTGAGAAGTTGAATATCAGAAAGGGATTGATGACTAAGATCATGTGAGGGATATTATACTTGTGCATGATTACACATACCTATATGGTACATGACTAGAGAGAGACATACTTGCCTTGAGTAAAGGTTATGTATGAGGATGCATGCACAGGGTATAGTTACATTCTAGATAGAGTGACATGTTACAGATCTATGTGAAAGAAGTTACAAAGGGTCAAAAATTTTCAAGTGAAAGGAAACCCTAGTTTCAAAAGTCATACGGGGTCTGCATAACACATAGGGAATGTACATATGTGGGGTGCATCACTACAGGCCGCGTATCTGTTGTATTTTTGTAGATACATGTTCAACTCAGGTATGGTTTGATTACAGGGAAGTTGTACCGATTGGATACAGGACAGTGGTACAGGTTGATACAGTTGTAAAATAGTATATCTCACAGTGAGAGGTTTACAGTGGTTTCATCATTCTACTTCTACTTCAGGGCAGTTGGATGGGGCAAGGATAGGTGGTTGTAGCCACCATCCAGTTGTAGCTGGAGAACATAGGGGGTTGTAGCCAGAGAATTGTGGCTTTGGAGCTTTCCTCAGGTCGTAGCCTGAGAAATGAGGGGGTTGGAGCCTCCTTCCATTTGCAGCTAGAAAACAAAGGAAGTTGGTCCCTCCAATGAATGTAATTCTTCGAGACATATAAGAAAAAACATTCTGTGTTTTTCTCCTGATTTGGGTTTCCACGTAAAACACTGGTGTATTGTGTATGTGTGTGATTGTTTATTTCTTATTGCTCATTATTAGATAATAATTCTACACTGATATAACATTTGAAGAAAAATGATTATAATTACGCTATTATTGATTCACCCCCATCTCAGTAATCCAACAATTAGTGTATTAATACTTTATTGGTATTTTAATAACTAAAAATTCATTAATGTATTAATTCCTTAAATTAACACATTACAATACACATTGACATATTATTGTCATTCATAATCTTGACCATAAGAAACCATTGTAACATTTATTCAGTCATGGTCATTTCCACTTAATTTATTAATACCTTAATAATGTATTATTAATTTAACAATTTATTATTGTAGCATTGTATTAACACATTATGAATGTATTAATGTATTAATTAATTAATACATTATATTAATAAAAACATCAATTTCCATTTTTTCTAAAAACCATTGGGACAAATTCGATAGAATATAATTATTTTACATTAAAAATCACCAAAATTTTATAGAAACTATATAAAAATTTTAGAAATTTGAATATTTTTATAAAACTATCACCAATCATTTTAAGTTTTTCATATTAAGGACGAGTAAGATTAGTCCATATTTCTACATTTTAATATAAATTTCCATCCTTAAAATTATCCCTATGGTCATGACCAGTGGTGATCATCTATGGACAACAATTAACAATCGTGAAACATGGTTGACCATTATCAATCATTATCAACCACACTCAATGATGGCTATGGTCCACCAATTTCAACCATAGTGAAGGTCATGCATACTGAAATTCAACCATAATCATTGTCAATTGTGGTCAACCACACTCAACCATGGTCATGGTCCACCAATTTCAACCATAGTGAAGGTCATGCATAGTGAAAGTCAACCATAATTAACCATGATCACGGTAATCCAAGATCAACCACAATTAACCTAGTAGTGGTAAACCAAAGTCAATCTTAATTAACTATGTCAACCATAGTGAACCTTTCCTCCCCAAAGTCAACCAAGTTCTACCAAAGTTAACCATGGTCATGGTCAACCCTAGTCAAGCATGGTCATTGTAATTTATTGTATTAATGTATTATTAATGTATTACTACTTTAATAATGTTCTTTTTAAGGTATTAATACTTTAATAATGTATTATCAAAGTATTAATATTTGTTTATGTTTTAATTCTTTAATATTAATTTTTTAGTGTATTAATAATATTAATAAGTACATTATTAATAATGTATTATTTTTTTAATGGTGTATTATTTATGTATTACATTATTAATGTACTAATTAATTAATAAGTTACATTATAGAGTGTAAATTTATACTTTAATTTCTACATTACATTAATGTAATAATGTATTAATACTTTATTATTGTATTATTTTATTTGTATATTAATACTTTATTAATATCTTACTATATTCATACCTTAGTAATGTATTTATTAAAATTGTATTAATTAAATAAATTATGCATTTCATTGTATTTTAATGTATCAATGTCATTCATAACTTTACTAAAGAAAAAACACGTATCTTCACTCGCACAAGCATCATCCGCAAGGGATCCTATTACCTTTGCAGTGTAAGACTAATTTCTTAAATTAGTTTTTAATGACCCATATGAAGAGACGGATGTGTTGGAAGCCATTACAGTTTTTACGAAGCTCTCGGTAACGGTTTCAGGAATGGTCTCAAATCTCCTACTCTAATGGATAGGTGGAGAATAATGGTCTTGGGGAAACCGGTCCTCTCTCTACCCATAAATGAACCTTCATAATACTCATCTCTAATGATCTGAAAGTGCGTATGGCAACAGGGTAAGAGAGAGAAATCTGATTTATGTTCTGTGCAGAGGGTC
>ML786495.1:404888-419830 GCA_009831015.1 Picea engelmannii | reverse complement strand
GTATTGTAATACTAGTGAAAATGTTGTTGATATTTTCACTAAGCCTCTTGGAAAGATTAAGTTTGAACTGTTTAGGGAGATGTTAGGTGTAGAAGTCAATCCATTCTCCATTAAGGGGGAGACTTGGAAGTAATGGAGATGTTATCTAGTTGTTAGCACCAGTAATAAGCGCAGGTTATAAGCCCCAGTTAGAAGAGTCAGTTCATAGTCAGTTGTCTAGTTGTCTTATGGTTTGCATGTATCCGACTCGGGAGAGTCTTTTCCTATATAAGGATGTAATCCGTCTTCGTTTAATAATCAAGAAGTGAGCGTAGCCTCACCGTGTTTGTTTTCCTCGTATATTTTATTTGGCATATGCTTCAATGGTTTAAGGAAATATTAGGACATGGAATACTAACAAAAAATGTTAGCTAACCAATGCTATCTCTGGAGATAGTATTAGTTCAAGTCAAAACATGTACACTGTATTTTCCTAAGTTTAAAACCTCTTTCTCATCCCTTACCTCTATATTAGGTCAAATAAGACTCTCAAAATTTCTATTGGTTAAAACAAATTGCGTGCTTATTTGAAAAAAGTATAAATGAAATAGAAGATGGAAAATTAGGGTTAAATTTCTTGGTTTGTGTGAGGAACTAATGTAAAACCAAAAATGTTTACAATAGTCCTGTTGCCTTTAGGGATGGATTAGTAATGTATTAATTAATACATTACACATTAATGTAAATTAGTACTTTAATTTATACCTTATATTAATATATCAATAGACTATGAATTTATATGAATTGATACATTTATAGGTTTAAATCAACCACTTTTATAAAGTGGTTGTTGTTAGTGAGCTAAACATGGAAATGATATGGTTGTACATTAATTTCTTAATATGATAAAGTAAATGTGAAAAAGTAAGAAGGTTTTAGTAAATTCATTCATTGATTTGAGAGGATTATAAAGAATATGCCAACATCTTGAATTATTAGCCATAAGATTAAGATTTTAAATTAAACATCATTAATTATTATTAGTTATTTCTAATAAATGTATATTAACTTAATTTTAATTAATATATTTATTTATATTAATTGATAATTTTCATTATTAATAGATAATATTATATTAGTATAACTATATTATAAACACTGCTTATATAGAGGGATTAGGGTCATTAGTTTGAAAAGATGATGGAAAATGAAGCATGTTTTCTTATATCAATTGTCGATATATTTTAAATTTAAACTAAGAAAGATCAATCACATATAAAACCAAGCACATCAATCATACACTTGAAGTAGTGATTTATGTGGAAACTCAAATCGAGAAAAAACCACGGGCCATGATTATTTGTCTTCTTCTATTCAAGGGAGAATTACAATTGTCTTCATAGGCATACAACCATCCTCTCCTCATACAATGTACTTGCTTTCACTTGCATTGTACTCTACCTCTATCGGTATGATCATATATATAACATCTATCACTCAGTTACATAGAATGACCATGAATAGATCACATAGTTACACAAACAATCCATAAATAGATTTCATACATGCGCATGTGCATGCGCATGTGACTGCATGAGGAAATTTGTTAGCATGTTTCCAACAATCTCCACCTTGACAACAATTTACCTGATATATCATGCCCTTAATTAATTTATCACCTTTTTTGCATACCAAGTGAAGCCAAACACCACCGTAGCTTCTCTAACAAAACTAGTTTCATAAACATGTCTGCAGAGTTCACTTTTGTATGGACCTTTTCCAGAGCTAGTCCACCTTCATCAAAAACCTTTCTTACAAAATGGTACTTAACAAAAATATGTTTCGTCTTACTGTGATAAGTTGTATTGCTAGATAGATGAATAACACTTTGACTATCACAAAATACTTTCACTTGGTCATGCATCCTTCCAAGCTCACCCAATAAACCCTGTAACCAAATTGTCTCCTTTCATGCATGTGAAGCAACCATATAATCTGCCTTCGTAATGGATAAAACAACCACATTTTGAAGATTTGACATCCAACTATTAGGTCCTCCTCCAAGAGTAAAGACATATCCTAAAGTAGATCTCCTTTTGTCCAAGTCACTTGCAAAATCTGAATCTACATAACCACAAACTGAATCTCGGGAAACTTCATAGGTGATAGAATAACTTCTTGTGCCTCTAATATATCGAAGCACCCATTTCACTCCTTCCCAATGCTCTTTTCCTGGATTTTCCATGTATCTACTAACAACACCAAGTGCATGTGAAATATCTAGTTTAGTACTAACCATCACATACATCAAACTTCCCACTGCATTAGCATATGGTAAATGAAACATATAATTCTTTTCTTCGTCATTACTAGGACACAAACCTGAAGAAATATTGAAATGGGAAGCCAAAGGGATTTGTACGGGTTTCAAATTATTCATACTGAATCTCATAAGTATTTTCTCCACATACTTATGTTGTGATAACCACAACTTACCATTTTCCCTGTCTCTATGTATCTCCATGCCTAAGATTTGTTTTGTTTCTCCTAGATCCTTCATATTAAACACCCTGGCCAAGTGATCCTTTAGCATGTTGATATCAACCATGCTTTTACTTTCCACAAGTGTATCGTCAACATATAACACCAAAATAATGAACATGCCATTTTCAAGGTTTTAAAAGTAAATACAATGATTATATCCTCATCTAAATCTCTATGTAGACATGTTGTTTTAACATCTAGCTGCTCTAACTCAAGATCAAGCAAAGAAACTAGTGTTAGCAGAACACGAACTGAAAGAAGCTTCACAACCAGTGAAAATATCTCATGAAAATAAATACATTCCTTTTGAGAATACACTTTTGCTACGAGTCTTTCTTTATACTTTTTTAATTTTTCATTAGCACCCTTTTTCAATTTGTAGACCCACTTGCAGCCGACAACCTTCCTATCCTTTGGAAGTTCTACGAGGTCCCAAGTTTTATTCCTCTCTAATGCATCCATTTCTTCTTTCATATATTTCTTCCATTGATAACTTTCAGATACCTAAATTGCTTCCGGAAAACTGGGTTCTCCATCAACAAAAAATAAAGCCACACATGAAACATAATATGCATACCTTGCAGGAGGATTCCTGACCTGTAATAAACCTTAATTTTGACATAAAAAAAAAAAAATTATTCTCCGGAACATTAATCTTAATTAACTTGATATATTCGTCCTTAGGATAAAATGATCGTTTTCTCTATTATTAAACTCTGATAAGTTTCTTATAATCTGGTTACCCATGTTGACATTTTAATCAGCCAACATATAGGTGACCAGGTCATGCCAACATAATCATCCATTACTCTAACAATTCTACAAGTGCTAAATCTTCCAAACATTTATATGTGTCGTACGACACAAAACTTGGACTATGGAAGACTTAGGAGTCAAGATCCCAAAATTCTTTCGTACACAAAATACTTCTTAAACTTATCCACAAGGGGGTCTTAATAGTATTTAAAAGGGCAAGGTTTAAACGATCCAACATAATGTATGTCGAGATATTTACCCTAGCACATAGGCTATAGGCTTATGCTATGTGTTAGCATTATTCTTTTTAAAAATCATTGCATTCGAACTAAGTCCCCAGGTTGATTAATGACCTGTGGGTCGCTAATTAAAAGAAAAAGGTTAAAACTGTGAGACACTACCCAAACTTTATAGTTGGTTAAATCGGGAGGGGACCCTCCATAGTTTTGTGTTCCTTTAATGTGAGGTCAAAGTCTTGACAAGCAGGAGTTAAATCTCTGGTCTGGCCTTTAATGAATTCTGGAGTGAATGTGAAAACCGATAGTTTCACTGAACCCCTTGGCCGATAGGCATATGCCATCTAATCCTCTTGACATGGGAAGAACCCTCCATCATACTGGCCTCCTTTACTCTGCGCATTAAGGTGCTTTAGGTTTATGAGTTATTCCATGGGCATTCTCATAGTCTTTACGTTTTCCTATTCCTACAAAAACCTCTCTATTCTCTTCACGAGGGAGCTTCGAATGCGCAGAGGTACCCACCAGGGGGAAATCAGGCGTCCCTACCCATTTATGTTGGTAAGATCGCAACCCTCTGTAACATTAACATTTTTTTTAAAATAAGAAATCGGCTTTACTTAAGGTGGATGAGTTCCTTTCTTCTTTTGACTGTGGCTCTGGTTATGATTCTCCTATGATAGTTTACTCATGTGACTTGTTAGTTGTCTTACGACCCAAGACACAAAATCTACTGGGGAAAACTTCCCTTCAGTGAGGAAAGACTCCAACCCCTTTAGGTACCTCTTTGTTTTCCTTCATTCTGGCATAGTCTAATTGGCAGGTTACGAGGTTGTGATTCATTGAAGTTTTTCATTGTATCCTTCTTTTGTCTTTCGATTTGACCCTTTCTAAAACTCCTATTATCTAATTTTCAGACCCCTGATAAATTTCCACCATTGTGTTGATCCCCGAATGGAACCAGCTAGGATAGAACTCTACCCAGGGCATGTCTTTTCGAATGTTGAGGAACAGGGTAACCCGTGACAGACCACCCGTTAGTTGAGAGAGATATAAAAGGATTTTTCGGTATTTTCGTTCAAAGGTTAACTCTATGTCCGAAAATAATTTTAAAGAAATGCGTTGGCAAGCCAAACATATAATCCCTGGCACTTATAGCATTCAGAAAAGTGTGTTTACTATTGTTTCAATTCTCGGGTGGGGTCTGATGTACATATTAAATTTTTTGTTGTAGTTCTAGATTAGTTCAAACCCTATCAGTCTTTCTCTATTTTACTTCGGATGAGTAAGTTTTATTTTTCCTTATTTTTGAGAACTGTATACAATGCGTTCTGATGATGGGGCCTCCCACTTGTTTTTGTGAGGTACCCATCAGATCGGTACTGGCTTCCTTTCCCCATCAAGTTCAAGTTTGGATTCCTTTACTTTGGCGTGAGGGTGGCCTATGCCATGGCCAAGTTAAGTATAATCTTGATTTTATTTATTTCTTTAAATTTTAGTTCGCTATAAACATTCAGCCTCGACATTTTAGTTATATTTACTTTTCTATCTAAGCCAAATGCTAATAACAATTTCTGGTCTACTTTACAGGATATAAGACTCTGAACCTTCAAAATTCCAGCCATCCTTTTCATTGGAAAAGGTACTCGAGTTCCTTAACACAAACCCTTCGTGATTTAATTGTCCCTGATGCAAAAGTCAAAGTCTTTTCCTCGGCCTGTAACTGTAATGTACATAGTTTGAAGTTAAATTCTTGTTTAGCAAGGAAATGATCATTATAATAATGTGCCATTATTTATAATTCCATCGACTGCGTAGTTTCATACCTACCCTAAATCTGGGCTCGAACTTTTTGCTTGTGTTTAATTAATTCAAGATTCAGGACTCTTCTCTTTGCATGTCGTATAATGAAAGTAGAGTAATAGAGAGTGGTTAAATTTTGACTATCAACAGTATGTCGATATCAATATAACTTCTTCAATTGTAATCAAGTTGAGTCTGTTGTTTATTTCATTACTTATCAGACTATTATAGACACAGAGGTGATTTCTATTATTGTTTTATAATATCGTGGATGTTACCGAAGCATATGCACACATAGGTGTTCCAGAATGTTTTTGTTTTCATTTGGGGCCTTCGTGCCCTTCATATTACATTCTAGAAATGGTCTTGTGTTAAACGGTGTTATTTCCAATTTATTCTAGTGTTTTAACATGTGGATAATTAGACCAGATTGACTGAAATTATTTATACTCTGTGTAATTTAGGTCTTTCTGTAGAGAATTTTGCAATTCTTTGATTACTTTTCATACATAAATTCATCCCAAGAATTTGCATACCCGGATATCATAGTGTTTAATATGTGTGAAAAAAGGATTTCGTTTACTTATTGTATTTCTGTATAGGTAATAACCCACAGGAAAATATAAACATACGTCTATATGTATATAGGTTTATTCAATATCCATTTATAATGCACTCTTAATTATTTCATTATGATAAGTACCATTCTGTTCTGGGAATTCGTCTACTGCTTTTACTCTAATACAACAAGCAAACTAACCCATAGGAAATTATTCCTTCAGGATTTAACGAGGCATATTCTCGCAACTAGAAGATTGATGGAAATTTTAGTATTTACCCAACAATAAAATACAATAGAGATAATCACATTTGATTTCGATCTTTCATCCATAATATTACTCAATTCATGATTAACAGATTCATTACACAACTATTTAATGATTTTAAACAGAGGAGGCTGTAAGGTCCCTTTCCAAATAGGAGCTCCAGAAGAGGAGGCTTAATGGTCTAAACCACCCCGTTAGACTATAGCCAGGGCCAAAGAGGGGTAAACAGGTTACTAGAGGTCACTCCAGTCACAGGTGTTATATTCGGAAAGTGACATTGAGCTAACAAGAGTTAACAACGCTTTACTAGAGGTCACCCTAGTCATAGATGTTATATTCGGAAAGTGGCATTGAGCTAACAAGAGTTAACAACGCTTTACTAGAGGTCACCCCAGTCATAGGTGTTATATTCGGAAAGTGACATTGAGATAACAAGAGTTAAAAACGCTTTTAAGTCATTATGAGCTAAAAATAGAAGTCAACAGTGAATTAGTGTTTCAGCAGTGATTTAGGGTTTCAGCATGATTTAGGGTTTTGGAAAACTATAAAGGAAGGGTCAGCGACCTAATTCATCATTATGAAGATTATGACTTGTCATTGAGGAGAAGAGGCACATCTCAGGATAGATAGTTCAGTGTATTCCAGGAGGAAGACACCTGTTGGCTGATTTCGGTGTTGAAAGACACACCCTAGTCACTGGGAAGATCATCTAGGTCTTCCATCATTCTTCAGTGCTCCCATATTCCGGGTATTATCTTTTAGTTGCTTATTTTTATTCCGGATAAGATCCTTTTGTCTTTTGATCTAGCCGAGTTTTGTTATTCAGTCATAGTTGGTTATTTATATTCCGGCTAAGATCCTTTGTATGTTGATCTAGTCGAGTATTATCAGTATTCAGCCACATTCAGCCATTTTTGTAATCCACAGAGATATCATAATACAAACTTGCATTCCTTTGTTGCATTTATTATTTGTATGATCATTTATATGTTGTAAACCTTTGATCCTACACACACATTAGCAATGTTTCCTAGACTAGCCAAGTCAGGAACATTATAGTTAAGAGGACATATCTGAATAAACTTGCTGGAAAACAAATGGAACAACCGTGCTCCTCCCAATCGTAGAATAGGGCAGCCAAAATCACTTTCCCGATTCACCCCCTAGACTGACTATGAATCCATGAGGGTGAACTTGGACAATAAAACTCCTCCTCAGCAATGTCATTCAATTCAATTAGTTTCCTCTTTCCTCACACTCCAACAGTATTGCTCATAACAACAAGAAATTCCATAGTCCTTTCCTAGCATACTTGGCAGCGTCATGCCTCCTCACATATGCTATTTAATCAATTTTCCTAGGTCTTTCCCTCCCTTGGGAATTTTTGCATCTTTCTAAATCCCTGATTTTCAGGGGCTACCAATGGCCAAATCACTGATTTTCCACTTGTAATAATTAGCCTAGACGTAGTTCCAACATGTTCGCCACTCATGGAGTCATGGTCAGCTGATTTTAACATGGATGCTCCATTTGTCCTCCTGCAATCAATATAAATATTATATTTTTATATAAGTGTCATAATCAAATAGTTAGTTGAGTCAAATCATATCTCTTCCCAACAGTCATAACAATTAATTCCAAATATCAAATTCAAAATTTGGAATTGCTATAAATGGCAAAAAAATTCCAAATTCGAATTTACTAAAAACGGAATAAATTTCCAGCAAATTTAAATTTAGAAATTATTTTATTTTTGGGGATGTCACATGACTCATGAAGATATCCTCAGAGATGCTTGAGGCATATCCTTAGCTTCCTAGATATTTTCTTCATCTTCATCTTCTTCTTCTTCTTCTCAAAGTTCTTCATGCTCCTGCCTTTACGAAGATGGTAGAGTTTCCAACTGAATTTTTTGAATTTGCAGTGCTTGTTCTTGTATGACTTCACTATCTACCAATTTTGATTTTAAGAGTGAGGATTCATCAAATACTACATTTCTTCTTATGATGAGTTTGCAGGAAGTAGGATCCCAGAGTCTGTACCCCTTAAATCCATCACCATAACCAATGAAGACATATTTCTTTGATCTAGGATCTAACATAGAATGCTAATATTTAGAAAGAAGAGCATAATCATCACAACCAAACATTCTCAGATTTGAAAAATCACAGGAATGACCTATCCATACCTCTTCTGGAATCTTACAGTTTATTGCAGCTGATGGTGACCGATTTATCGGATAACTTGTTGTAAGAATTGCTTCTACCCACAATTCCTACTACATCTTGAAATTATTGAGAATGCTCCTTTCTCTTTCTAGAAGATTCGTATTCATGGATTGAACAACACCATTCTGCTGAGGAGTATAAATCGTGGTCTTATGTCTTTCGATCCCAACTTCCTTGCAATAGTTTTCAAATTTCAAAGATGTGAACTCACCTCCATTATCTATCCTTAAACACTTGATTGAATTGCCATATCTCTTTTCAACCAAAGATCTGAGTTGCTTAAAAGTAATACATACATGAACTTTTCTTTTATGTAAATAGACCCAAACCTTTCTACAATAATCATCTATAAATTTCACATAATATGATGATCCTCCAAAAGAAACTAGAGGGGATGGTTCTCAAACATCTAAATGAATTAAATCAAGGATACCTTTTCTTATATGCCTCCCTTCTTTAAACTTATGTCTACACTATTTTCCAAAAGCACAATACTTGCAAAAATTCAAATTCAGGAATTTCAAACTCAGAAGTGACTTACGATCAACTAGTACCTTAACTGCTTTCTCGCTCATATGACCCAAACGCTGATTCCATAAATGAACATATTCACTTCCATCTTCATATGCTACCACTACTTGATTTACTTTTGTCCTTCCTTCAAGCTGATAAAGGTTCTCGATCCTATTTGCCTTCATGACTACTAAGATGCTTTTGGACACCTTCAGCACTCCACCTTGAGTTGTACACTTGTAACCAACAGAATCTAGAACTCCCAAGGATATCGAATTTTTTCTTCGTTTGAGTACATGTCTTGCATATGTTAATGTTCTTACAGAACCATCATGCATTCTAATCAGGATGCGACCAACTCCAACATTTTTACAAGAAAAATCATTTCCCATAAAAGCAACACCATTATCAATAGATTTGTAAATTGAGAACCAAATTCTATGAAGACACATGTGGCTAGATGCACCAGCATCTAACAACCAATGATGATGTTGATGTGAAACATGACAAGTAGATAATACCTCATCAACCATACCTGAACCTAAACCTAAACTTGTTTCAACTACATTAGCTTCATTTTCTTCTTTTGTGGAGTCCTCCTTGGTTGCATTATATATTTTCCAACAATCCTTTTTTAGATGCCCAGATTTTCCATAAAACCAACATTTCTATTTATTCGTCTTGCCCTTTAACTTAGACCTTGATGTACCCTTCTAACTTTTCCCTCTTTCTGTAGATCGTCCTCTAACCACCATTGTTTATAATCTAGAGCTTTCCTTATTGGATTTATTCCTCATTTCCCCACACAACAAAGCTCCCACAACAATGTTATAATCAATGGCATATGTTGTGTTAAACCACACAGTTGTGACCATATGGTCCCAAGACTTAGGAAACAAGCATAGTAGCGTAGTAGCCTTGTCCTCATCATTGAAATTTACTTCCATAGTAGTTAATTGAGAAATCAGAGTATTGAAGACATTCAAGTCATCAACAATTTCCGTACATTATTTCATCTGCAAGTTGTACAACTTCCTCTTTAAGAAGATTATGTTTGAAAATTTATTTGTCATATATAGACTCTCCAGTTTGGTCCACAAACCTACTGTTGTCGTCTCTTCAGCAATGTTAAACAATACCTTATCTACTAGACACATGCAAAAGTATTGAGGGCTCTTGCATCCATATACTCCTAGTCCTCATCTATCATGCTTTCTCATTTCTTCGACCTTCCATCCAAGGCCTTTTACAATCCTTGTTTCACAAGGAGATCTTGCATCTTGAGCTTCCATAGAGCAAAGCTATTCTTACCACTTAACTTTTCAATCTCAAACTTGGAACTTTTCACTTTCGACATTAGCAGAAACAACTCCAAACCAAGCTTATAATACTAAACTTGTATAATGAAGCAATAATGGTAGTTGAAAAAAATTTAATCCAAAAAATATATATAATATTTAAAAAACCTTTTAAAAACATCGAGTTTTTCTTTTTTTTTTTACCATTCAATAAAAGATCCTTTAAAAGAAATATTTAATAAGTATTTTATACCTCATAAAAGTGACGACCTTCCCTCTTAATAAAACACCCTCTCACCTTTATTAAAACCTCCACATTTTATACCTCATGAAAGGGTGGACCTTCCCTTTTAATAAAAAACCCTATCACCTTTATTAAAACCTCCACCTCACTCACTTTTGAATAAGACAAAGAACCCTTCAAACTTTAGTTTATAAAACCTCCACCTCACTCACTTTTGAATAAGAAAAAGAACCCTTCAAACTTTAGTTTATAAGATGCATGCGAATTATCCTTTTAATTTTTCCTTTAATGAATTATCCTTTTAATTTTTCCTTTAATGGATCATCGCACCTTGTATGAGGACCACCTACGAAGATTAGGAATCATTGCACATTGTTAATGGATAGCCTGTGATGATTTGCACCCAAATCATAGCACCTTGTATTACTATACATCTGTGATGGTGTCACACTGTATACAGTGTACAACCTGCGATGACATCGCAGTGTGTGTTGTGTACAACTGGTGATGATGTAATAAATCACATCCTCGGATCTCCACTTCCACTTCGCTCAGCTCGGCTTGGCTCTTTGATCTAATGACCAAATTCTTTTCTCCTTCTCTCTGTGCTCTTTTAACTCTAAGATTCGATACCACTTGTTAGGCAGCATAAGCAAAACGTAGAACAAAACCAAGTACATCAATCATACACTTGACATAGTGATTTATATGGAAACTGAAATTAGGAAAAAACCACGGGCAATGATTATCGGTCTTCCTCTATTCAAGGGAGAATTACAATACCCTTCATAGGCATACAACCATACAACAATGTACTTGGTTGCACTCGCATTGTACTCTACCTCTATGGGTATGCTCGTATATATAACATCTATCACTCAGTTACAAGACTCACCATGAATAGATCACATACTTACATGAAAAATTCATAAATAGATGGCATCCATGCCTATGTGCATGTGACTACATGAGGAAATTCGTTGTCATGTTTCCAAAAAAAAAAACACTATATATTGTTACCTCTGGCCTTAATTGTTTGTGTGTAAGCCATCCAAAACATGCATTTGTGAACAAATCTTCTTTCTCCATTTATATAATTATTTTAATTTCAAATAATATAATAAATGTTTATAATTTTTATTTTATTATTAAATTTATAAATTAATAAATTATTTAAATATATTTTAACATTTAAATCATAATAAAATTTTGATTATGTTTAAAATTTTAATTAAATTTTACAATTTTTTTAACTTCAAGTAAGCTTTATTTTTATTTTTTTTATTCTCCACACTCTATATCAAATTTATGTCAAATGTGAACAACTTAACTATAAAATTGCATTTTCTTTGATAATGAAAAAAATCAAATTAAATTTTATGAAAATTGGATGAAATTCTACATATTTATAAATTACATAATTTTATATTTATAATTTATATAAAAAAAAAATTTAATTTTAAAATTGTAATAATTATTTTATAATAAATTTTAATAAATATTAAATATCATCAATCCAATAAATCAACTTTAAAAAGTTAAAATATATATTGAATAATAAAATTCATACTAATGCATTACACATATATTTTAGATTGAAGAACTTTTCCCATTTTATCTTTACACTTACTTCCCCAACATATTTCTATTTTTTCATTTATATAAATATTATATTATTCCAATTTTTTTTTAAATGGTGAATAAAATTCTGCTGTAGAATATTAGGATTCAAAGTTTAAAACTAAATATAAATATAATGCGTATAAAATAAAGAATGTTGAATTTTTTTTTTTTTTAATTTTTATATTTATTGTAATAGATTGTTTTGTTTTTTTATTTTTATAAATTTAAATTTAATATAATTTAAACTTTCTCTAAAATAATACCTTTTTATTGTATTTTTTCATTTATATATTTAAAAATGCAATTTTAACAATAAAAATTGTAGTTTAACCCAAAATTAGGTGATAATTAAAATTTTTACATTTCCTCTACAATTTTTTAAGACTTGGTAAATCCTATAAAATTAAAATTTGACTAATATACAAAAAATTGTAGTTTGACCCAAAATCAGATGATAATTAAAACTTTTACATTTTCTCTACATTTTTTTAAGACTTGGTAAATCCTATAAAATTAAAATTTGACTAATATACAAAAACTTGGCAAATTATGTCTATACTTGATTTTATCTATTATTTTTAGATGTATTATATTTTTTTTTATATAAAATAAAAAAATAGATATTATTAGCACAACCACATCAATAATTAGTTTTTGAAAAATGAAAAATAAAACTTATCCACCTATATCAACCATTTTTAATAATATAATTGTTTTAATCAATATAAACTGTTTGAACATTTTGAAATCATTATCCTACAATAATAACTTTTTAAAAAACATTTATTTGTGAAAAAAAATACTTGTCAAATAAGAAAATTCAAAACAATTTTGATATTTTTCATTGAAAAATTACTTTTAAAACAACATTTTATATTTGAAAAGAAATTAAAAAAAGACTTTTGAAAAAACATTTCAAATTTGTCAAAATCCAAAACAGCTACCATATTTTTCATTGAGAAATTACTTTTTAAACAACATTTATATTTCAAAAGGAAAGGATAAAAAAAACTTCTTAAACAACATTTCTGTAGGAAAAGAATGACATCTCAAATTAAAGAAACAACATTTCTGTATGAAAAGAATGGCATCTCAAATTGAAAAGGAAAAAAGAAAGTCTTTTGAAACAACATTTATTTGTAAAATGAAAAAATATTAGTATGTGAAATTAAAAAATTAAATTATATGTAATATGAATAATAATTAATAATAATATGTGGTGTAGGACAGTCAGTGATGAAGTGTGTTGTTAAGCCACTTCCTGTTGAAAAATCACCGAAACCTGCAAGAACAAAATATCCAAACAGTTTAGATGCCCCTGAGTAGCATTAAAAAAATAATAATGATAACATGTTAAATGAAAATATCACACTACCTATCCTGAAAATTTGACAGCTGGCAGGAATACCTGATCCATGATTCAATTCCCGGCAATATAATCCACCCATGTCTATCTTCAAAAAAAACTTGACAGCTGGAAGGAATACCTCATACATTATTGAAATACCTCCTCCGGAGAAGATACTGCAAAACAATCCACCACGGCAGAAAAGATGTGTATGTATAGCACCAATCTACCAGTCAACCAACATTTCTAAGAATTTGAACAAAAATGCAAAACATTGTGGGCTTTCATGACGCAGAAAATACAACATGCTATTATTGGCTGTCTTGCTGTAGAAAATGCAAACATATAACATGCCTTTCGAAAAATCCAAAACACTATAGCCGTCACATCGAGGACTTGGATAATGATAATCCTCACTGGCTTGCAAGTATGAAATTTAAAGAGAACAAGGACAAACGATGATTGAGATAGATGAGTTTTAAGGATTAGGTTAACTTGGGAGTTAACTTGGGAGCAATCATTTCTCTAGAGTTCTGTTTTTTTTTTTTTTTTAAAGTAAAAAATGGATTTGAATTCAATCACATTTTCAGATTTTTAGGAGTAGTTTAAGATTTTATGGATTAAAGTTCTTTAGCAATACTCGATTAATTTTGCAGCTCAACCAAAATACTCAAAAACAATTGATAAAATTCTGGATTAACCAAAAATTTAAAAGCAAACAGTAAGTCTCGGGGAGAAAATTGCTGCAGAATTAGCCCACTCCGAGTTTTAATAGATTTACGATGATCATATTATTTGATTATAGCTATAAGCGTGTCGTTTTCTATATGAACAGGTTTCTAGAAACATAAGTGTTGACTGACTGCGTGAATGATTGAGGAAAGCAAATGATTAATTCTCGGAGTCTTCTGATATTCCACCTCCTCTTCCTTCCTCACCAAATAGTCTACTCTTCATAAGCGTAGTCTACTCTTCATCGTATTTTTGGTTTCAGTCCTTTCGTTTCGCTTCATTGTCCTCTATCTATATCTGCTTCAGTCAATCGCCCGGATCCGCTATATTCAACCCCCACTTCCTCCTTTGAGCTTGAACTGATCGCTTCCCTCAAACGCGATCTCGAGGCCATTCTTTCAGATATGATTGAGTTGTATATCTAATACACGGGCCGGATTCTATTGCAGAAGAAATCTCAACTGATATAGGCTTCTTTTGAGATCAGAGTACTGCTATTAAAGCTTAAATTATAATTGCAGGCATGGGGATGAGTTCGGTTACTGTCGATCAATCCACTGGTCGCAAAAGGAAAGGCGACAATTCATTTGATATTGAGGGCATGGTTTTCCCGCTTTTGAAACCGATTGTTACAACCCGCCCTGCTTCGAGGACTGAGATATTATAGATAAAATATACCAATCAAAACACAAGTTGAGGTTATGCTCACTTCTCTATTATTCAATGAAGAGGGATTACATACTTATATAGGAAAAGACTCGACCGAGTCAGTTACATGCAAACCAAAGACAACTAGACTCTTAACTAAGAA
>ML786495.1:364016-380411 GCA_009831015.1 Picea engelmannii | reverse complement strand
GATTTTCCTATTTGGTTTTCCACTATGGTTCTGAACTCCTTAAAGTACTCGAAAACATCACTTTTTCCTCTAAGGAAGTAAACCCATGTGTATCTCTGCAATCATCAATAAATAACAGAAAGTAAAATGAACCTCCTAAAGACCTAGTCTGCATAGGCCCACAAACATCAGTATGCACAAGACCTAACATGTCCCTCTTTTTCTTATCAGGATTAGAGGGGAATTCATCTCTATGCATCTTTCCTAATGCACATCCATCACAAGCAACTTTCTCATTCTTTAACATGGCAAGTCCTTCAACCATATTCTTTTTCTGTAACAACAATAAATCAGGATGATTGATGTGTCCATACCTTTGATGCCAAAGAATCTCTGTTGGCATAGTGGCAGAAGTCAGTGCATGATGTGTTTTGCTGGTAACATCAAGTTTGTATAGACCTCCTGCTCTCACTCCCGTTGAAACAATTCAGAAGTGGTCCAACAGATCCTTCACTATGCAATAATTCTTGAAGAATTCAACCTTGAAATTTTGATCTGTAATGGTGGACACAGAGATCAAATTTTTCTTTATTCTTGGCACATATACCACATTGTGAATGTGATGAACAGTACCATTTGGCAATGTCACAGGAATGTCTCCATATCCCTTGATCTGATGAGCATGGTCATCTCCAAGATATATGTTGGCATCATTCTGTGTTTCTTTAAAATTAACATACCAATTTTTATTATAAGTCATATGTACTGATGCTCTGGAATCCACAAGCGAGGCATCATAATCATCCATTTCAGAAGATAAAGTAGCGTTAGACACAAACAACCTAAGATCCCGTGAGTCAAAATTTGGTGGTTCATCAATATCATCACTAGCAATAAATAATCTGTGATCTTGATTTGAATATTTTTCTGCATAATGACCTGAATGTGTTCTAGGTTTATTCCTAGCCTCATCACTTTTCTTCTTATGACAGTCTTTAACCATATGTCGAGGTCGACCATAATAAAAACAACTCTTTGACTCATTCCTATCAGAGTGCATACCTTGATTTGGAGATTGTCTTCTCTGTGATGAACTCCCTCTCTGCCATGAACCACCTCTCTGCCATGAACTACCTCCTCTACCTCTTACTCCTGATCTCCCTCTCATAGATCTATTATTTGACCACAGTGCCAAATATTTACTCGGAGGCTTCAGATTCCCGCGCCTCTCTTTCTCTTGCAACAAAATACCCGTCAGTTCTTCAAATGTAGGAGGTTTCTCCCTTGCTGCAAGACCTGTTATGAACATATGATAATCTTCTAGCATATCATTTAAGGTAATAGTCACTAGATCAATGTTGGACATAGTTTCCCCTATATTTACTAGCCTGTCTTTCACCTCTTTAATGCGACCCAAAAATGAACTAATAGATTCATTTCCATCCATCTTAATGCCTGGAAATTTAGTTTTCAGGAACAAAATGCGATTTGTGTTGCTAGTTTCATACAATTCTTTAAGAGTTGTCCATGTTGTAGCAGAAGTTGTAGCATCTCTAATATGTGGAATTATGTTATCTTTAACTGACATGCACAACAATACCTTTGCCTTGTTTTCGCGCTTCTCCCAGTCTTGGATCTGTGCTGCTGTCACACTGGTGGTCGCATCAGGTTTCAGTTCAGTTCCCTTCACAATGTTCCAGACACCATAGCCCTCCATGAGTGTCTGCATCTTGAATTTTCAGTTAATGAAGTTTGAGCCATCTAACTTGTTGGCTTCGTTGAGGTAGATCTCTGCCAGCAGATTCACCATCGTTGCAATTTAGTCCTTGCAAGAAAATCACCAAGGATATGGAACTTTTTTGTCGCTCTGCCTTCGGATACCACCGATCTGACTCAATCTCGGCTCTTAACTTTCACACACAAAATCTCACAAATAATATTCTATTGAATAAACTTTAATATCCACTTATACTTCAAAATAAATCCCACTTTGAATAAAAAACCACTTCACAGTTTCTTAAATCTCTTACCCTCCTTAATAAACTTCTTTATAGTCCATATAAAGTTTTAAGCTCCACATGCATACGCTTTATCCACTTTTAATAATAATAAAAAATCAATAACTCCCTTTTTCTTATTTGCATGTATAAGAGAAAACTTCTTAATCAAAACTCACCACCACCATGTATAAGTTTTGAATACACTTTTATTTTTAAATGCTCAAAAAAATAAAAGGCACTTATGCATGCAAGCTCTCTCACCACGCATGCATTCAAAACTTCACTACCACACGCGTGCATTCAAAACTTTACTCACCATGGAAACTTCATGGTTAAAAATAGATTCCCACGATTGGTAGCTCAACTTGGTTATGAATTAAACTCAACCTCACGCTCCAACCTCACGCTGCACCCAAACTCACGCTGCACACTCATGCTGGAGTTGACTACGGGGAGTCCTGGCAGAGTCTGCACCTCACCCCTTATTGGGCTACGGGGATTTCGCAGCTCTTGAGTACTTTGACTGCGGGAATGTTCAAATATTTCCGTACTGTAACATTATATTGGCCGCGGAAGTTTTTCCATTTTCTATGCATGGAAAGGCCGAGTAGTATGCCCCTGCACCCTACCAGAGGAGGGACCTGTGAACCTCTAGAGTTTCCACACTTCACTCCCGTGGCTCGGATGCCAAGATAAAATATACAAACCAAAACACAAGGTGAGGCTATGCTCACTTTTGTATTATTCACTGAAGACAGATTACATCCTTATATAGGAAAAGACTCGACTGAGTCGGTTACATGCAAACCAAAGACAACTAGACTCTTAACTAAGAACTCACTCTTAACACGCCTACAATTGAATCTCACAATTGAATCTTATAACTGGTGTTTACAAATGGCGCTTACAACTGGCACTTTCTCCATTATTTCCAAGTATTATGTAGCCATAAGAAACAAAAAGATGATCTTTTGTAGGATATCAATGAAGTTATAGTGCAGAACGAGCTATGGGCTAAGGGAGATCACGACGGCTGCGAAACACCCAAGTCTGAGGAGCATAAGATACCCAAAGTCCTTGAATGTCCTCGTGCACCGAGAAAACCGAAGATGAAGAGGAAGACTCCAACTCTTCCGGAAGGTTTCTTCTTTGTTCCTCAGGATTTGGATTCTACGTTCCTTCTATGCAGTATGAGCCAGCCGAGGAAAAAACTACATTTCTCTAAGAGGATATTGGCACTGGCAGTAGAGCGGAATGAAGACCACCACATATAGGGCTCCTTATTATGGCTGTTGATTTATAGAGATCTAGAAAAAGATTTTATAAAGTGTTCCACTGTAGTCAAGCCAATGTCATGAGAGATTTTTAGGTTTGTCTATTGGTTTGGTTTGTATGAAAAAATTGCCAATAATATGATAGCAACATTATAGGCTTGATATATAGTCATTTCTTCAAGGATCTTTGAAAATAACTATCATCTACTGTAATAGATATGTGTAGGCCGCTACTGGGTCTGTTGAATATTATATGGGTTTCTTACTCTGATGTCTCATTATGGCTACTTATATATTTTACTTTGATTGAGTGTTTGCATTTTTGTAACCAGATTGTTGTGAATAGAAATAGAACACTACGAATACAGAACTGGATACTTCCCTCGTATTATTATGAAATAAGGTTACATTTTATAAGCTCTGTGAGCTGTTAACTAACTCCCAAGAAATAGGATCTCAACGGATCTCTACTTACACGTATCCTAACAATATAACATAATAGTAATTTAAGCATTTCGACATTATTATTCCAACTCTTCCTCTTAATGGAGAAATGGATTTGTACCACACCTAATTGTTTCCCACATTCTTCAAAACTCATTTTTCCAAGAGGCTTGGTAAAGATGTCAGCCACATTCTTAGTGGTATTACAATAGGTCAAGTCAATTTCCTTCTCTTGTATCTTTTCTCTTACAAAATGATGTTGAATTTCAATATGCTTGGTTGTAGCATGATAAATTGGATTGTATGCCAATTTAATAGAGCTTTGATTGTCACATTTGAGAACATTTGACTTCATTTGTTTGTTGCCAATGTCTTCAAGAATTCTCCTTAACCAAATAGCATCAAAAGTAGCATTACATAGAGCTTTGTATTAAGCTTATATTGATGATAACGAAACAATTGTTTCTTACTGCTCCAAGACATGACCCCTGTACCAATGTTGAATGTATATCCTGAAGTTGATTTCCTGTCATCGAGATTTCTGGTCCAATTTGAATTAGAGTAGCTTTCCAACTCAACATCACAATTATCAGTATACATAATACCAAAATTAACAGTTCCTTTCAGATATTGAAGGACTTTCTTTGCAGCTACCCAGTGGCTTTCAAGTGGCTTAGCAATGAACTAACTAAGGATGTTGAATGAATATGCTATGTAGTAGTGAGATAGTTCAAACTTCCCACCAATTGGCGATACAGAGTACCATTTGCCTCTTTAGTTCCATCAACACTAGATAACTTTGCATTTTGTTCTAAATTTGTTGGCACTGCCTTGCATTCATTAATATTGAATCTTTCCAGTATTTCCCTAGTGTATTTACTTTGAGTTACCATTGTTTTACCATCTTCTCTCCATATTTCCAAACCTAAACAATAATGTATTTCACCAAGATCCTTCATTTCAAACATCTGTGATAACTAAATTTTAATATCCTCAATCAAGTGAGAATCATTGTCTGTTATAATCAAATCATCAACATATAAAGGTACCAAAACAACATTCCCATTTTCATCATTTTTGACATACAAATTAGGATCATTTTTTCTTTTCACAAAACCTTTCTGAGAAAAGAATGAATAAATTTTGATATACCAAGATCTGGGTGCTTATTTTAAACCATATAGAGCTTTCTTTAGTTTACACACAAGATCCTCTTGTCCTTTCTTTATAAATCCTTCAGGCTTAACCAAATAAACTTCTTCTTTTAAATCACCATTCAGAAATGCAGATTTAACATCTAACTAATGTATTTTCCAATTGTGTTGTGTAGCTAATGCAATCATGACTCTAATTGTATTTAACTTAGCTACAGTTTCAAAAGTGTACTCATAATCAATTCCTTCATTTTGTGAATACCCTTTTGCAACTAATCTAGCCTTGTATTTGTCAACACTTCCATCTTCATGAAATTTGGTTTTATACAACCATTTACATCCTATGGGAACTTTGTTTACAAGAAGTTCAGTTAATTCCCAAGTTTCATTCTTCATTCATTGCATTATTCCAGTCCTTATGAGTTTTGGCTTGTTCATAAGAAGTAGGTTCTACAACATTCATTACTTGTGTCATCAATGCATAGTCTTTATACTTGGAGGATATCTGGATATCTGAATAGCTCTTGTAGACTTACTTAGTGGTCCACCGCTATCTTCACTTTCACTTCTTCTTTTCTGAGGTGTAGGAGTGTTTGGAGTATCTCCATTGCTTTCACCTTGTTGTTGCACCTGTTCCTTTTCTTGTTCCTGTTCACCATCTATATCAATTTTCACATGAACATCATTGTCATAAGGAGTATGCCAGACATCAAAATTACTTGCTTCGTCATCTATAATCTCATGAAAAATCACATCTCTTCTTGCTATGAGCTTAAGTGAATTAAGATCAAACAATTTGTATTCCTTATGATCATCATAATAACCAAGAAAAGTACACTTTACAGATTTTGCATTCAGGTTTCTTCTCTCATCTTTGGGAATATAAGAAAATGCCTTTGAACCAAATATTTTTAAATGACCGACCTTGGGTTTATAACCATAAATAACTTCAAAACGTGTTTTTGAATCTAGAATCTTAGTTGGACTTCTATTATTTAAGTAAACAACAGTGTTAATGGCTTCTTCCCAAAAACCATTAGAGATATCTTTACCTTTTAACATCCTGCAAGCACATTCCACTAATGTCATGTTCTTCCTTTTAGCTACACCGTTTTGCTGTGGTGTAGAAGGCACTATGAATTGTTGAATGATCCCATTATTTTTGCAGTAGCTTTCAAAAGCTCCCGAGGTATATTCTCCACCTTGATAAGATCTGAGTATCTTGATGTATTTACCTGTCTTCTTTTCCACCACAGTTTTGAATTCTTTAAAATATTCAAATACATCACTCTTTTTCCTTATGAAATAAACCCAAGTAAATAGTGATTTGTCATCAACAAATATCAGAAAATACCTTGTACCACCAAGTGATAAGCTTTTCATGGGACCACAGACATTAGTATGTATTAATTCAATTATTTCTCTATGTTTCTTCTCTTTATGCATTGGAAATTCTTCCCTATGTTTCTTACCTAGTGCACAAGCTTCACATTCTATATGCTGATGTTTCAAAACATGAAGCCCTTCAACCATTAATTTATTTTGAAGTAGCACTAAGTCATTTTGGTTAAGAAGTCCATACCTGTGATGCCATAGCTCTTCAGTTTTCATTGTAGTAAATGTCAATGGATGATGATTGGACTTTGTGACATCAAGATTATACAGTGTTCCAATTCTTGTCCATGTGGCTATGATTTTATAATGATTTTGAATATCCTTCACAAGACAATGATACTGCATAAATTCTACTTTCAAATTTTTAGCAGTTATTGTTGAAACATAAATCAAATTCCTTTTGATGCCTGGAACATACAATACATCATGAATCTGTCTCTTTGGGCCATTAGGTAAATTCACACATATTTTTCCATAACCCTGAATCTTGAGAGATCTATTATCTCCTAAATATATGTGTGTTTCATCTTTACTCTCATGATATTCATCAAACCACTCTTTGACACAAGACATATGGGCTGAGGCACCTAAATCTATAAACCATGGATTTTCATCATCAATTTATGCTGACAATGCGACGTCTGAAATAAACAACTTTAAATTATGAACACTTTCATCATTCGTTCTTCCTCTTGTAGAAGAATCCTTGTTAACTCAATAAATGTAGGGGGATTTTCTCTACCTCCTAGACTTAAAATAAAGACATTCTAATCTCTAATTAATCATTTTAATGTAATAGTTACCATGTCAGAATTTGAAACAATATCACCAATTACACTTAACTGATCACATAAATCCTTAATACGGGAAACATAGCTGGTGATATTGTCATTTGCAGCCATTTTTATGGACAATAACTTAGTATTTAGAAACATAATTCTATTGGAGTTTGTAGTTTCATACAAACCTTTCAATATGTCCCATGTCTCCTTGGAAGTTTTACAATCTCTGATGTGCGGGATTATGTTGTCTTTGATAGACAGTTGCAACAACACTTTTTCCTTAGTTTCTTGTTTCTCCCAGTCTGGAAGAGTAGAACTTGTTGGTTTGGCTTCATATCCTTTTACTATAGTCCAGACATTCAGTTCTTTGAGCATAGTTAATATCTTGAATTTCCAGTCAAGATAATTTTTCCCGTCAAGCTTAGAAGCTTCATTCAGATAATTTTCGGGAAAGGAATTGGTCATAGCTTTTAAAACATGGATTCAGTAAAAAAACACCCGTGTTTGAGAAAATATCTCTTTTCTCCGACGTTTTGATAGCAAACAAAAATAACAAATGAGCCCAACAAAAAAAAATTAGTGCGCTTCGGTGAATTTAATTCCCCTAGAGCTCACTAGCAGCTCCCTTAATGCAATTCGACCAACGATCTTGTTCACCCTCCAGTAACGCAGGCTCCTCCAGCCTCAGGTTGCACTCAAAAACAACATCCATTCAAGATGGGCCTCCTTTACACGATCTCAGGTGGTAGTCAAACATAATCAGCGATTACAGACAGTGAATAGCATGGGTTTACTCCTCAACAGCCAACGCCTATGCAGTGATGATCACTCCTAGCACTCCTTCAAAGGAGATCAATGATGGTCGCTTACTCTCATAGCTCAACAGTTTTTACAGGAGGCTCTGATACCAAAACAGAACACTACGGATACAGAACTAAACACTTCCCGTGTATTATTATGAAATAAGGTTACATTTTATAAGCTTTGTGAGTTGTTAACTAACTCCTAAGAAATAAGATCTCAACGGATCTCTACTTACACATATCCTAACAATCTAACAGAATACTAATTTAATCATTTTGACATTATTATTCCAACTAATAGTAACGTCATGGAAGGGCAGTGACACTCAGGATGAATAGAAAAGCCTCTAAGCTGCACTGAATCAACTCAAAATGAAGACGACATGCTACATCCATCAATAAAATTGGTTGCACACAGACAATACTTAGAAATAATGGAGTAAGCTCCAGTTGTAAGTTGTAAGAGTGATTTAGTTGTAAGAGTCAATTGGTAGTTGAACTCTACTTCACTCTCTGTAGAGTTTAGTTGTTTGTGGTTTGCATGTAATCGGCTAAGTAGAGTCTTTTCCTATTTAAGAATGTAATCAGTCTTCATTGAATAATAGAGAAGTGAGAGTAGCCTCACCATGTGTTGTTTTCTCATATTTTATCTTGGTATCATAGCGGGTTGGAGGAGCCGCAGAAGAGAGGTGCGTAAATTTCTAGAGGTCCACATGTCCCTCCTCTGGTAGGGTCCGAGAGCACACTACTCCAACTTTAACAAAAATGGAAAAATTTCCACGGTCCAACTGTAATTACACCGCAGAAATATTTCAAGATTTCCGCAACCCTAGTGCTCGCGAGTTCAAACTTCAAAGGAGTGCACACATGCATGCGTTGGAGATTCATGCATGCTTCATATTTGTGAGTAAAGTATATAAATTTTATTAAAGTGGAATAACCTTTATTCTTAGTGAGTGAGGTATAAATTTATTAAAAGTAGAATTTTATTCAAATTGGGTTTTATTTTGAAGTTTATTAAAAGTGATTTTTTATTCAAAGTGGATATTTTTTAAGTATAAACTTTAAAAGTGGATATTAAAGTTTATTTAAGAGAATATTATTTGTGAGATTTTGTGTGTGAATATTTGTTTTATGGAAACAAAAATTTGGTGATTTGAGCATTTAGAAATCTAGCACAAAAACCGAGAGAGAAAGGGTGTGTTGAGGTTATTTGCATATTTTTTTTTATTTTTAAAGAAATATTAGAGCTGAGATTGAGATGGATCGGTGGTATCCGAAGGCAGAGGGATAGAAAGTTCCATATCCTTGGTGATTCACTTGCAGACACTAAATTGCAGCGATGGTGAATCTGCTGGAAGAAACCTACCTCAATGAAACCAACAAGTTAGAGGGCTCGAATTTCATTAACTGAAAATTCAAGATGCAGACGCTCATTGAAGGCTATGGTGTCTGGAACTGAAGTGAAACCGGATGCGGCTACAGGCGCGACAACAACATAGATCCATATCCAATACTGGGAGAAGTACAAAAACAAGGCAAATGTATTGTTGCACATGTCAGTTAAAGATAACATAATTTCATATATTATAGAAGCTACAACTTCTACTACAACATGGACAACGCTTAAAGCATTGTATGAAACTAGCAACACAAATCACATTTTGTTCCTGAAAACTAAATTGCTAGGCATTAAAATGGATGGAAATGAATCTGTTAGTTCATTTTTGGGTCGTATTAAAGAGGCGAAAGACAAGCTAGTAAATATAGGGGAAATTGTTTCCAACATGGTCACTATTACCTTAAATGGTATGCTAGAATATTATCATATGTTCATAACAGGTATCGCAGCAAGGGAGAAACCTCCTACGTTTGAAGAAGTCACATGTATTTTGTTGCAAGAGAAAGAGAGGCACGGGAGTCTGAAGCCTCAGAATAAAGATTTGGTATTGTGGTCAAATAGGATATCTGTGAGAGGGCGATGAGGAGAAAGAGGCAAAAGAGGCAGTTCATGGTAGAGAGGTGGTTCATGGCAGAGAGGCAATTCATCGCAGACAATATCCAAATCAAGGTATGCAATCTGATAGGAATGAGTCAAAGAGTTGTTTTTATTGTGTTCGACCTAGAATATTGTTAAAGACTCTCATAAGAATAAAATCAATGAGGCTAGGAATAAACCTAGAACACATTCAGTTCATTATGAAGAAAAATATTCAAATCAAGATCTCATATTATTTATTGCTAGTGATGATATTGATGAACCCCCAAATTTTGATTCATGGGATCTTAGGTTGTTTGTGTCTAACGTTGCTTTATCTGCTGAAACAGATGATTATGATGCGTTGTTTGTGGATTCTGGAGCATTAGTACATATGACTTGTAATAAAAATTTGTATGCTAATTTTAAAAAAACACAGAATGGTTCCAGCATATATTTTGGAGATGACCACGCTCATCAGATCAAGGGGTATGGAGACATTCCTGTGACATTGTCAAATGGTACTGTTCTTCACATTCACAATGTGGTGTATGTTCCAGGAATAAAGAAAAATTTGATCTCTGTGTCCACCATTACAGATCAGAACTTGAAGGTTGAATTCTTCAAGAATTATTTCATAGTGAAGGATTTGTTGGATGACTTCTAAACTGTTGCAATGGGAGTCAGAGCAGGAGGCCTATACAAACTTGATGTTACTAGCAAAGAACATCATCCACTGACTTCTGCAGCTATGCCAACAGAGATTCTTTGGCATCAAAGGTATGGCCACATCAATCATCCTAATTTATTATTATTACAGAAAAAGAGTATGGTTGAAGGACTTCCCATGTTAAAGAATGAGAAGGTTTCTTGTGATGGATTTGCATTAGGAAATATGCACAGAGATGAATTCCCCTCTAATCCTCATAGGAAAAAGAAAGATGTGTTAGATCTTGTGCATACTGATGTTTGTGGGCCTATACAGACTAGGTATTTAGGAGGTGCATTTTACTTTCTATTATTTACTGATGATTGCATGAGATACACATGGTTTTACTTCCTTAGATGAAAAAGTGATGTTTTTGAGTACTTTAAGGAATTTAGAACCATGGTGGAAAACAAGACAGCAAAATCCATCAAAATCCTTCGTTCAGATCAAGGGGGAGAGTATAGATCAGGGGACTTCAACAAATATTGCAAAGATCATGGAATAGTACAACAGTTTACAATACCTCACACTCCACAATAGAATGAAGTCACTGAAAGGAAAAACATAACTCTGGTAGAGTGTGCATGCAGTATGATGAAAGGTAAGAATATCTCCAATGCATTTTGGGTTGAAGCCATAAATACTGCAGTTTATTTAAAGAATAAATACTGCAAACACCAAATAAGCTCATCAAATATTTACCTCTGGCGGTTTTAAGCTTAGCACAAAATTGTCAAACGGAAAATCTTAAATCTCAAACAAAATCCAGCGTGCACAGGATGGAACGATATTATGCTTTTGCATTCTTGTTAGAGATTCTTTGTATTTAGTAATCCAAGATACTAGTGGCTAGTGTAAAGGGTTTTTCATGACAGAGTAAAGGTTTCTTGTGTATCCATCATCGCCACTTTAGAGAACGCCCAGATGTCAAATTGAGCTTTTAATTTCCAAGTGCTCAAGAACGTCAAACAAATAGCGAATTTCTAAGTTAGTAAATTAATGTGATAGCATTGTAGTTGATTTGGTCTATGTAAAACCTGGGTTATTATGGAAACCATTGACTGTAACTGTAAAGAATGCCAACCATGATTCCTTGCATCCAGCGGCATTAAAATTTGTATTCAAGACATAGAAAGTTATTCCTTGTCATAGTTCATATTCCAATCGAAGTTTGACTATAGTTTGTGGTCCGTAACAACACAGAGAGTATATCTATTGTACAAGATGGCATTCAAGATTAAATGGTGTTTCCAATAGCCACCATCTAGTATTACCTAAAATCGAAATCATTCGACTGTCAGGTTGGGGTTCCAAATGTCCAAAGAAGCTTTCCTGAGTGTGAGCACACAACCCATTATGAGGAATGACCAAATCTAATTCTCATTCAAGGTGTTGAGGTAGGTGCCAGCAAGTGTCGAGGAATAAGATCTTGCACTGAAACTTAATTTAATGAGACATATCAATATTTAGAAGATTTGATAGAGAAACTTGTATGAGGAGACTATAATGGTGCACAAGCACAACTATACTCATAGACATCGAATGTAATCCCATTTTCCAGGCACCTGGCAGAACACTTGGCTTTTTTACCACTTCAACGCTTTGTATAGGTAGAAGAATATCTTGTAAAATGATTATCTCTAGATTTAAAGGAAGAAAGTCTAAGACAGGTGGTAGGGGATAAAGTTTTGTCAGTTTTGAGAATATTGTGAAGATTTTATTATTGGAATCAAGATGAGCAATAAAAGATCCTCCTACAACTTTTGAGGAATTCCTTCAAAATTTAAACAACTAGTCTTTTCAAAACCCAAGCCAAAGAAAACATGTGGCAGTTAAGAAGCATTAGTTCCAGATTTGTAGGGCATAATTGGTAGTTATATTACAGGTGGCAGATGACAACAAAAGAGTATTCCTATTCCAAGGATATTTCACTCCAACAATCTCAAGCATTCGACATATATTGCAATCATATTTAGTTTGAGTTTATTTCTCGAAATTTCTATTTGATTTTGACTAACAGTTGTCATCATGTCTTGCAATTGTTTACTATTTTTGGAAAATGCTGGAAGGTTTGAGTCTTTAAGCTTATGATGTAATAGTAGATTATAAAAGAGAGAAAAAAGAGACACCAAAGGGGGACTGGGATTTTCTTTATGATTGTAAGGTAGGGACTTTCATTTGGCACTCAATGCTACAGTCTTTTTTATAAGCAGATTTTCTCCTCTAATCTTTTTCTTCTTTTTCTTACTTATAAAACATGTTATCTCTGCAATGCACTGATATTATCTTGTTAGTTTGATAGGGCAGTGAAGATTTCACTGTTTTCTTTCACATTCCCATACTTGTTTTTAAGTACTTTGTTGTCTGACGCTGAATGACATTTAGGATCAGAAATATTCCTATGTGAGTGAATAGATTGGACATTTGCATATTTCTTTCATCTTATGGTTTTATATGCTTTATTTAATTGACTATCATTGACTAAGTAAGTGGGATCAACCCTTGTTTACAATCAGAGATTGAATTTTCTCTTTCTTCATTTACTGCTGACACCTCCAACCTTTGCAAAAACCATACATATTTATCCATAAGAACCATTGCAATAAATCAATGATGCCCTAGCTTTCCCTTAGTAGTCGAGTGCAACTTTAGGGACTAACATTTTTGGCACCATTGTTGGGGACGGAGACACGAAGTATTTATCCCTCGGAGAACGACAATGATTAGATCCGCTTCTTGATGGTGAACGGGAAGGGGACAAATACATGACTGCAAATATTTCACCATGGCGACTCCACTGTCTAAAGATTAATAGGTGACTCCACTGGATCCAAGCATGGAAGCCATTCTGCCTCAAAGGTTTTCTTTCTGTGATTTTTCAGATGTCATTGGTTTTCAAAACCCAATTCTTAGCAGAGCTGAATGGGAAGGTATCATTCCTACGTTTAAAGGCAAAGATTGGGAGATTTCGGCTGAGCATCTGCTATATTTTCATGAGTTTATTCATGAACGTCAAGTTGTGTACGAGGATGTCAATATCAATATTTTCAGATACTCGTTGAAGGGAGCAACCCTTGACTGGTGCAGATCATTTCCATCTTCAAGTATTAACTCATTGGTAAGTTTTCATATTGCTTTCAATATATTTTGTAAAGAAGTTTTTCAACTGAAAGTCTCTTTGAAAATTGTTGTGACAAACTTGATAAACATATTCAGCGGAAAGAAAATGTTTCTTCTGATTGCAAGGATGAAAATCATGTTGTTGAGGAAGATTTTCTAGATCTAATTGATAAAAGGAAAGATGACTGCATAATTGTAGATGCATTAGTTTTTGTTTCTAATGCACTTGTTGTCTTAGATCCAGATAAAACAATAGTTGAAGAAGAGGTTTTTCCTCAACTCCTTCAAGAAGATTTCTATGATATGTTGTCACATGTGATTGAAGAGGAAAATAAAGAATCTTCCCATCAAGAACAGATATGTGAGGCCACATACGACAATGTTAGATTTGATCAGCAGGAACATATGCATAGACTTTCAGAGATTCAATTGAATCAACAACAAGAGGTATTTGTTTTCAGTCTTATAGATCCATTTGCTAATTATCTAGAATCTCTAAGCAGCTTGGATGTCAAAGCAATTTTGTCATATGAAAGATGGTTGTCCTACTCTTTTGAAATGAATTTACGTATTCGTTGGTCTCCTACATTCTTCGTTTCTAAATTGAGAGACGTACAGATCAGTCAAATACTTGTATGGATTCACTACAAACATGATTTTACATGATCTAATGGAAGCAATTGGTTAGAAGTAGGGCAGGCAATAAGCTCTCTTCTTGAGCATTTGTTTTGGTAGTTTGATCAGGTTTGCAACCAGTTTGTTTTCAACACTTTGTTAGAGTTTGAATAAGTTGTAGAGGTTTGGGACCAGAATTAAAATAATATTGACTGACTCCACAACCCAATGGACTAGGCACGGAAGAATGTGAATGTTTGCAGAGGAAAAAGCTTGCAAGATCAGGTTGAACAAATGGAAAAATATTAAGGCACATGGTCTACTTGTTCTTGGCAACTTGCAGGGAGTATGCCATCCCCAGAAGGAGCCAATGTTAGTATCTATATATAAACATTGCAATTTGCGGGAATAGGGTTATGCTCGTAGCACCGAAACATGTTAGTACCTAGAACTTAAAATTTTATAAATCCATTTTCAGCTTGTGGCTTCGTTTATTAAAGTTCTGGTCTTTTAGATTGGCTCTTGGCCTTATGCAAAAATTGTTGTATTTTATCAAGTTCTGAGATTAAAGGTCAGATTCCAGCTCGAATGCCCCAAGCTCCAGTTACTTTCTGCCACACAAACACACAAGCCACAAGTTAATCCACAGGCCCATTTCTCATTATAAGGCACAAATCAAGCCATGACTCAACACAAATCAGAGACAGTAGGGGCGTGCCCAGGTCTTCATGGAAACGCAGAATATGATCATAGCTGTCAAGAGAATCAACTATGACCAGTTTATTTAACAAATTATCTCATGTATTATGTAAATAGTTTTGATGAGAAAAGGGCATTTGACTCCATCAGATCCAAATATCAATGTTTCCCTCAACAAATTGCAAGGATCGTTCTGGTGAAGCAGTGAATAAACCAGAATAAAAAATTATGGAAAGATTGGCAGGCATGAACCTTTTAGCTCTGTCCTTCTGGATGAATATAGATATTGTGCGGATTGGTTTGAGATTGGTGCCAATGATTGGTTTGGTATTCCCAAAAACTACAAAAGGTTTAATTCCTAAAAATGTTTCCGTAATTTGTCAAATTTAGAGGGTAACCGCTATCTTTGTGCCAAATGTCAATTTATTTGTAACATGATTGCTAGCATGTTGTCTGGTTCTACACCATTATCTGCAAAAGAGGTCAAGGTAACGACCACAATACAAATGATTGCTAAGGTTAAGCGGCCAGCTCACAATAAAAATAAATGAGACCATCACTAAGCCACAATAGGAGTGTGTCCATGGAGATCACAAGTGCCAACCACCAACTGTGCAGAGCCATAACATTCATAGGTGTCGAGATAAGTTAAAGTGCAGGTGGAAAGTTCTTCAAGAAGTGTCAAAGAAACAAATGCTCGAGAGCCAGTGCTAGATTGCAAACACCAAATGAGCTCATCAAATATTTACCTCTGGTTGTTTTAAGCTTAGCACAAAATCGTCAGACAGAAAATCTTAAATCTCAAACAAAATCCAGCATGCACAGGATGGAACGATATTATGCTTTTGCATTCTTGTTAGAGCTTCTTTGTATTTAGTAAGCCAAGATACTAGCGGCTAGTGTAAAGGGTTTTTCATGAAATAGTAAAGGTTGTTGGTGTATCCATCATTGCCATTTTAGAGAACTCCCGGATGTCAAATTTGTTAAATATATTGTATCCTCAACAGACTAACCGTACACTGCCAGCTGTACTGGACAGTTGTACTTTCTATTTCTGTCTTGCTTGAGCATATATAAGCTCAACTATTTCCTGTTGTTTGTAACTCTTCAGTACTTCAACTTACTTCAGTTATGTTCTGTACTTCTTCATACATTTGAATATACTATTCTTTTCTCTCTGCATTTCTCTGTCCTTCACAATTTATCATGGTATCAGAGCTACATCAGTAAGCCTCTTCACACAGTCGGGAGAGCAACTCGATCCTCACAGAGTAGAGCCTCACGGATATTGAGAGCACGTGTCACAGACTTTTCACAAGGTTTGGAAAGTTGTCTGCAATACTCTTTAAAGATCGTCGTGAGAAGTTAGCGGAGGAAGCAGAGATCGCAGAAGAAGAAACCTGCACAATTTTCTCAAAGAATCGTCAAAGATTGACGCAGAAG
>ML786495.1:317525-337496 GCA_009831015.1 Picea engelmannii | reverse complement strand
ACCCTTATGCCCAGAAGAGTGAAATTGAGTGCATGGGTTAGAGGATGGAATTATTAGACCTAGCCAAAGTTATTACTCTACACCAGTGGTAATGGTATTCAAGAAAGATGGCTCATGTTGTATGTTTCCAAATTATAGAGAGCTCAACAATATCACTATTAAAGATAAGTTTCCAATTCCCATCATTGATGAATTGTTATATGAACTACATGGAGAAATCTATTTCACAAAGTTGGATCTTCATTCAGGATATCACCAGATTAGAATGAAGGAAGAATATATCCCAAAAATAACATTATGAACTCATTAAGGACATTATGAATTTTTGGTCATGCCTTATGGCCTTACAAATGCACCTTCCACATTCCAAGGGTTGATAAATTCCATTTTCAAGACCTTCCTTCGAAAATTTGTGTTAGTATTTCTTGATGATATAATAATCTATAGCAAGTTTTGGGAGGATCATTTGTGACATGTTGACAAGATGCTACAACTACTAAAGGAGAAACAACTATATGCCAAACCATCCAAATGTTTCTTTGGATTGAAGGAGGTAGAGTATTTGGGGCATATTGTATCTCATGAAGGTGTCAAGGTAGACCCTAACAATATTAAGCCCATGATGGACTGGTCGATTCCCAAAACATTGAAGAATCTTAGAGGATTTTTGGGTTTGACAGGTTACTACTACAAGTTTGTTCGGTACTATTGAAGAATAGAAACACCTTTAATGACATTAACTAAGACCTTTAACGACATTAACTAAGAAGGATGCATTTTCATGGACTCATAAAGGAGCTATATATTTTGAACAAATTAAAGAGGTGATATTCAAAGCTCTTGTCTTGACCACTCCATACTTCACAAAAACCATTATTGTGGAATGTGATGCCTCGGGAAATGGAATTGGTGTTGTCCTAATGCCATAAGGAAGGCCCCTAGCTTTTGAAAGATAACCACTCAAGGGAAAGGACTTACACAAACCCATTTATGAGAAGGAAATGATGGCAATACTGCATGCATTGAAGAAATGGCATCCTTACCTAATAGGTAGGCACTTCAAGGTCAAAACATATCATGATAATCTTAAATATTTCTTGGAACAAAGACTATCTTCAGAAGAAAAACAAAAATGGGTAACCAACATATTGGGTTATGATTTTGAAATCATCTATAAAAAAGGGAAGCAAAATTTTATGGAATATGCACTCTCAAGAAAGGATGAAGATGTTGAGGCCTTTCTCTATGCTATCTTGATCATCCAACCTGATTGGATAATAGAAGCAAGGGATGAATGGAAGAAATATGAAAAAGTGTGGACTCGCATTCAAAGGTTGCAACAGGATTCTAGTTCATCAGATACCTTTACATGGAAAAATGATTCACTATGGTACACCGATCGCTTATATTTATGTAAGAACTCCCAACTCAAACAAAATGGTACTATTGCAAGTGCACACCTCTCCAGTAGGAGGGAACTTGGGATTTTTGAAAGCCTACCATAGGGTCAAGAAGGATTTTTTTTGGGATGGCCTTAAAATTGATGTTCAAAGGTTTGTGGAAGAATATTTGGTTTTCCAACAAAATAAGGTGGAAACAATTAAGACCCGAGGTATTTTACAACCATTATCCCTCCCAAGTCAGCGCTAGGAGGAGATTTCCATGGATTTCATAAGAGGGTTATCGAGGTCTAAAGGAAAGAGTGCCATCATGGTTATTGTTGATATATTGACCAAGTACGCACACTTTTGTGCACTCTCTCATCCCTTCAAATCTAGTATAGTTGCCACCACATTCATGGAGACAGTTGAAAAGCTACATGACAGCCCAAAGATTATTATAAGTGATAGAGATCCCATATTCACTGGAAATTTTTGGATAGAATTATTTTCTTGTTTGTGTACTCAATTGGCTCATAGCTCATCCTATCATCCTCAATATGATGGACAAATCGAGATAGTGAACAAATGTCTAGAAGGCTACCTTCATTTCTTTGTCTCTGATAAACAAACACAATGGTTCAAATGGTTACCCTTGGAAGAATGGTGGTATAACACTTCCTTTCATACTTCAACAAAAATGACACCATTTATCGCACTCTATGGATACCACCCTCCTTCCATCACTTCTTCTCTAAAATATAAATCTAAGGTTCAAGCAGTGGAAGATCACATTGAGCATCAACAACAAGTTCTCCAAATATTAGAGGACAACCTAACCATGGCACTGAATTGCATGAAACAACATGCAGATCAACATCGTAGTGAAAGAAGTTTTGAAGTAGGATATTAGGTGTTTTTAAGACTACAACCATAGGAACATATGTCCCTCATGCAAGCCAAGAAGGATAATAAATTATCACCAAAGTACTATGACCGTTATAAGGTGTTGCAAAAGATTGGTACTATGGAATACAAATTGGAGTTGTCTGCATCTTCACGAGTACACCTAGTTTTCCATGTTCCATGCTTAAATAAGGTTATAAGTGAAAAGTTCCCAGTTCAAACTATATTGCCAGAACTTGTTGAGGAAGGAAAAATCATATTGGATCCTGAAGCCATCACTGACACCAGAATTCGCTAGTTGACGAATAGATCCATTTAAGAGTATCTCATTAAATGGAGGAAACTATTGACTGATGATTCCACTTGGGAAGATGAGTCTTGTATACACAAGCATCGAGAGCTACTCAAGCGTTGTGGAAAACACTTGTCTCAAGGGGAGGGGCATGTTAAGCCCTAAATAATGGCTCATTATTCCTTAATTGGGGCATATTATATTAGTAATGCTATTTTATTTATGTCGGCTTTAGTCCATTAGTTGTAATTATACCTCCTAGTCTGCTATATATACCAAGGAGACATTTTCATTTGGAATCATCTTGTAATTGTACATTTATGTGGGAATAATGAGGTTTCCCCCTCAAAGAGGCCTATTATATGAATTTATCTCTTTTTCAAGGCGTTGAGTACTTATTCTGAGGTTTTTCTATGCTATATTGATATCTGGTTCTTAACATGTGCACTCCTTGCACTCGAAAACTCAAAGAAGAGAAACAATTGAAACTTATTCAATACTTCACCAGTTTTTGCATTCAAACCATGAAACACATAAAAACATAATAATGAACACAATTACATAAACACACTATATGCAGGAAAAACTTCTTTTCTATTATCTCTATGTGTCTATATAGATGTTTGCAAAAATTGGACTGCAACAGAGTCCAAGTTCTCTGAAGTTCTCCTAACCAAACTCTATCATGAGTTCTACTTCTTCTAAGAACTCTCTACAAACATCTCTCTCTGAATCCTCCTAAGTCTCCTAATGAAATCTGATACAATATCTCTTTACAATGGAGGGGCTTTGTGAGCTTGTCCTCTCTCACCTAACCTCATCTATTACATTGAAATTTTCATAAATGGCCATCTAGTCTAAATTGAACCTAGATCCATCAACTTGTTAGCCATTAAAGGAAAACTTATCTTCTTCATATTCAGAGATATGGCTTGGTTTTCACTCAAGATTACAACATGAATCCGTATAGGATCAGATTTCGAATTTAAAAATGGGAGGGTCAATGCCTCTCCTTCTCTGAAATGTGCACTGATGTCCTAGAATGCAGGTGCATTGTTGAGGTGGAGCGATGCTCCTGCATCATACTCCATTGTTGGGAAAATCATGAGATCCTTCTCATGAGCTCCTCTTCTCTAGTTTTGAAATCCTCCTATATCCCAAACTCTTCCTCGGAGTTGTCCTCTTCCTCCTCTCCAGCTATTTCATTGTTGATGTTTTTATTGTTTCTTCTTCTTCTTCTTCTTCTTCTTCTTCTTCTTCCCTATTGTTGTTGTAGGTTCTCCCCTATTCAGCATCCCTTTGTTGACTGCTTCTTGCGCTGAACTCAACATCATCTTCCTAATATCCTCTATCACCCTGTCCAACTACTCTAGTGGATAGCTCTTCTTATGTAGTCTTCTTGGCTGCAAGTCTTCCTTATTAGTGGGTAGATCATCCTCATCCCCCATATCATTTTCTTTTTATTTTGTGGCATTATATTTCCACCCTACTAGAGGCTCGAGTTTTGCAGTCTCATCACCGAGTTGTTGCTCAACTTCCTCCTCTGACAAATTACCTGTTGTAATCTCTTCTTGCGTTGGTTCACATCCAACTTCTTCCAGTTGTTCCTCTGGCTGCTATGCTCCACCACCTGCTTGTAACTTGAACTAATGGATGTGAAATATTTTCACCATTACCCTTCTCTGTATGGCTTCCAATTATTCATACAGATAAAAAAAAATACATGCTATCAATTTCCTCTTCTGCTACAACCTCTAGTGTCACAATCATCTCCTGTTCAACTTCCTGGCTGAAACTTTTGAGCAATTCTGTCGAATTCTCTTATCCTTCTGCTAGGGTAGACATCAGTGTCTTCTCCATTTCTTCATCTTTTACATTTTATTCTCGCTATATTTATTCTCCTCTTGTTGCACCTTCATAATGTGCACTGGCCTCCACTTGGTTGTTTGGTAGGAATCTCTTGATCCCTCCAATAATCAGAATGCTCCTCTGATCCTCTTCTTTGATGGTGAGAGTATTGAACTTCTCATCATATTCATTTGCAAGGTCTGCAAATCCACATGAATATTCACCTATCAACAATCCTTGTTGAGATGAAATCAATTTTGATCTCCTGAGACTTTCTGATAGTATCACCTTCCTTCCCTTTCCCACCTGGCAATTCAGAACTTATCTTTTGCCCACCTGGCAGTCTATGAGATCAATCGATCCCATCTCATTGCCCACCTGGTAATCTAAACTTTCAGCACTGCTCCTCTGGCAGTATATGAGACCTTCCACTGATCTCTTTCTATTGCCCACCTAGCAACTTGAAAGTCCATTTCTGCCCACCTGGCAGTTTATGAGATCTTCATCTGATCTCACCGCCTCCTTATCACTAAGGTGTCTCCCAATTTTTGGTTGACATATGTGAATTTGTTCCTCCTCTATGTCACTGAGGTTTTCTAATTCCATGAACAACCTTCTCAAATCTTGTTGCTTCTTTTTGGCCAACAAATTTTGAACATGCCATTTCACCTTCCTGATCAGAGGAAATTCGTACCTCCACTATATATTTGCCTCTTGCTTCATCCTCAATGTTAGTTGTTCCATCTTTTTCTCCTATCTCATTGAGCTCCAGATCCATCTATGGATTGCATTTCTTCTTGTGGCCTTCTCTTCAACCATGCCCATGGCCTTTAGTAGCCATTTTAAGCTTCTGCCTTCCCTCCTAGCAAGTCTATGGATTACTCTACATCTGAGAGAATATCCATCTTCTTTTACAACTCACCTGGTTGTTTAAAAGTTTTTTGCTACGCACATGCAACAACCTTCTCACAGAGCGTCAGTAATTTGCCTTCCTTTCGTCTTCTTTCTATAGGAAAATTTGAACCTCTGATATCATCTAATGTTACCGGATCATCCCTTTCACCGTCTCCCTCTTGTCTTCTATCCGCAAACAAAATTTTCCCTTTTCATCTTTCTCTTTCCCCTGAAATATACAGATGAAAATTCAACTCTGATGCAACCTCCCGGTCTAGGATCTTTCTAATTTTTGAGTCGAATTGAATCTTAGGGCTCATGATTGAACCCAAATAAATTATACACAGGCCCCTTTTCCTTCTCTCTGCAGGTTCTATTAGACCCACGAGCTATTCCATTTCACTTTCAAAATAGTAAGGTTTAGGCATTAGCTCCTTCTGTGATTAGCCCCTTCTTCATATGGCCCTAAGTTGTGTCCTTCCGTAAATGCGTGATTCCAGATCTCCATGATCTTTCGACATGTATCTCCCTTCCAAATAAATGACTGTGGTTGATTCTAACTTTTCAACCTTCGAGAGTTTCAATGCTCAAAATTTTCTTTTCCCGTATGACAATCTTCCGAAGTGGAAGATCTGTTGACACCTGTCTTCCCTGATCTAGAAATTATCCAATGAAGTGAATCTCCGTCCTCCATGTATCACCTCCAAGATTGATGATCCACATCCTTTCCTTTGGATCAACGACCCTTCGACATTTCAGGCTTCGATGCTTCAGGATATTCCAAAACAGAAGTCCTTCGAACCCCATAGTATGATCCTCCAAAGTTTACAATTGGGTGACACTTGTCCAACCTACATCAATGGCTCCCATCTCTTTCAGTTATTCCAGCTTCGACAATTTCAAAATTTTGTCCTTCGCATTCTCCCAGACTATTTTCACTTGGAGTGTATGACCTGTCACCATGTACCCTTCTGGATCTGACAGTCCAGATTCCTCTCGACTCTTCGACACTTCTTTGCTCTCTCTCCCCTGAATGATTTCACTCGAAATCAAAAATATGTTGACATGTACCCTCCTGCACGATCAAGGGTCATAAGTGGCTTCGACACTTTGGGCTTCGACAATCTCAGTTCTCCGAATTAAATAACACTACCATTTACCCGGAGCTCGCAATCTGTTGACAAGTGTCCTCTTGTAGATTGACGACTCTTGTCTCTTCTACGACTCGACTCTTCTTCTCTTTGACATTTCGGGCTTCAAGAGTTTCAAACTCCTATGTACTCATTTCTCCCAGAGTGCTTCGAGTCTTCGGGTTTTGGGAGTTTCAAATCCTGTGCACTCATTCCTCTCGGAGTTCTTTCACCCGAAACTCAGATCTTTCGCAACCTGTCGCCCTGAACGATGGAAGTTCCCTGTTCACTTTGGGACTATGGGACTTTGACGAGTCCACTCTCCTATGCACACAAGGGTTAAGTCTTGTGCACTTACCTCCAGATCCAACTGTTTCTAGTCTTCTACACTCAGATCCGACAGATTGGGTCTATTCCTCTTCTCTGCACTTCCTTTGTTCACTGGACGTAGATATAATGATCCAGTCTCCCTTCCACAATCGATCAGTCAGTTTTTGTCGCTCCTCCTCCAGATATTTTCACTTCTTCCACCTTGTAATATTTGTGTTAGTGTTCAAAGGATTCAACCTTTGAACTTTCTTCTACGAACTTGACTATATGTGTCTCTCTTGTGCTCTTGAATGCATTGTCTCTTCAAATATTTAGATCTCCCATGCACTCCTTGCGTTTCATGGATTTCATCAAACTCAGATCCGAAGGATTTCTTGAAAATAAATTCTTCTCACCCTCCTGGTGTTCTCCTTTCTCGATGCACACCTTGCATAGCTTCTCCTTACAAAGTGTTCAGTAACTCCGTCTCTTTACGAACTCAACATAAATTTCTTTATGTGCACTCCTTACACTTTTGTTGATGAAGGTTCACGCTATCTCTCCTAAGCTTCTCCAAGGTTAAATCGCATCTGTCAATGCACTCCTTGCACTCGAAAATTCAAAGAAGAGAAACAATTGAAACTTATTCAACACCTCACTAGTTTACACATTCAAACCATCAAATACATAAAAAAATAATAATGAACACAATTAAATAAACACATTATATGTAGGAAAAACTGCTTTTCTATTATCTTTGTGTGTCTATACAGATGTTTACAAACACTCGACTGCAACAGAGTCCCAATTCTGTTAATTTCTTCTAACCTAACTCTATCCTGAGTTTTGCTTGTTATAAGACCTCTCTACAAACATATCTCTCTGAATCCTTCTAAGTCTCCTAATTAAATTGGATACAAGATCTATTTACAAAGGAGGAGCTCTGCAAGCTTGTCCTCTCTCACCTAACCTCATCTATTACATCGAAGTTTTCATAACTGGCCATCTAGTCTGAATTGAACCTAGAGTCATCAACCTGTCATCCATTAAAGGCGACCTTATATTCTACCTATTCAGAGATATGGCTTGGTTTTCACTCAATATTACAACATGAATCCAAATAGGATCAGATTTCAAATTTAAAAATGGGAGGGTCAATGCCTCTCCTTCTTTGAAATGTCTGTTGATGTGCTAGAATGTTGGTGCGTTGGTGAGGTTGAGCGATGCTCCTGCATCATGAAGTCTGAACTACCTTACCACTACGAGACCAGATATTGCATACTCAGTTATCATCCTTAGTCAGTTCATGGCTAAGCCTTCTGAGAGTTAGTGGAAAGATGGAAAGAAAGTACTCTGAGACTTGAAAGGAAAAACAAATTTTGGTATTATGTATATTGATGAATTTAATGTTGATCTAACAGGTTTTTCTGATTTAGATTGGGCAGGAAATCCTGATGATAGAATATCTACCTCAGGATATGCATTTCATATAGTATCATGGGTTGTATTGTGGAGTATCAAGAAGCAACCTATTGTTTCTCTGTTGTCAATAGAATCTGAGTATAAAGCCTTGACCAGTGCTACCTGTGAAGTTGTTTGGCTGCGGAGAATTCTTGTAGATGTTGAAGAGGAGAAAAATGAACCAACATGAATCAACTGTGAAAATCAAACTGCGATCAAATTTTCACACAATCCAATATATCATTCAATATCAAAACATATCCAGCTAGAACATCACTTTGTTAGAGAGAAGATTGAATCAAAGAGAATTGGTTTGATATTTTGTAATACCAATGATAATGCGGCTGATATATTTACCAAACCTCTTGGTAAACTCAAGTTTGAAGTTGGCATAAAAAAATTTTCTCCACTAAAGGGGGATGTTATAATAATGTCAAAACTTCTATGTTGTTAGATATTTGTTTGAGAGTTGGTTCTACTACAGTTTAATTTTAGATCATAAGTAATTCTAGATCCATACTTGTAGGATTCGGTTCCTGGTTTATTGGTGAGCTATACAGCTACAAATGTAACCAATTTTTCCTTTCAATAATGAATTGTGATGAGCATATTTTCTCACGGTTTATTCAATATTCATATCTTTGTTTATAATTTCCATCACCTACCTAGTAAATGTAATCTTACCTATCTTGTCTATGAATTTAAGATGCTTATCCTCTATCATATTTTTTCAAACAAGTAATGGAGGAGTTAATCCAGTTAACACACCCCCTTAATTTCATTTTTGACCATTACAAAAATCAATACAAACTATGCCTAAGTGTTGTCTCTAAAATTCAAATGTATTTCTTCCCTATGGCTTGGTGAAGATATCTACTAAGTGTTCTTTCAAACCACAAAACTGTAACATAATGCTACCATCATTGACAAGGTCGTGGATGAAATCATAACAAGTGTCTATGTGTTTACTCTTGCGGTGAAACACATGATTCTTAGATAATGCAATTGTTGAATTGTTGTCACAAAATATAGGAGTGGGCTCATTTTATCCATGTGAAATATCACTAAGGATCCTTCTCAACCAAACTGCATGAAATGTTTCTAAAGTTCCTGCCACATACTACCAAACATAAATGCATACCCAAAATTACTTTTTCTATCATCAACACTACCTGCAAAATCACGATTTGTATATCCATCATGTAAATCATCTTCTAAAGTAGAATACTAAATTCCATAATCTCTTGTACTTGTAATATACCTCAAAATTCGTTTTGCAACTTTTCGATGAGAGATTTTGGAATTCTCCATAAATATGGAAATTAAACTTAATTCATACATAATATGTGGGGTACATGAGGCTTCCTATAAGCCTCTTATAGAGAGTATAATCAGTTTTTGTTCCTTCATATTGTTTACTTAATTCTGTACCTATTGCAGTTGGTGTATCTGCTCGCTTGAATTTGTTCATTTTGAACCATTTCAAAATATATGTGGCATATTTTCACTCACAGATAAAATTTCTCTTTTCAAATTTCTCAACTTCAATTCCCAGAAAATATTTCATGAGACCAAGATTAGTCATTTCAAATTCACTTTTCATGGTTTCTTTGAGTTCATTCAATAACAAATTTCCTGTATAAATCATGTCATCAACATAGACACAAACTCTAAAATTATTACCTCTCTGGTCTCTTTTGGTGTAAAGTGTGGGCTCATTGTTGCTCCTGTTGAACCCATTGTTGAACAAATAAGTATCCTTGTGATTGTACCAAGATCTTGGATCTTGCTTCAAAGAATATAATGCTTTCTTCAATATATATACTTTGTACTCTTTACCTCTGATCTGAAATCCTATGGTTGATCCACATAAATTTATTCCTTTTAAAATCCATTTAGAAAGGATGATTTAATGTCCATTTGATAGACTGGTCATTTGTTTTGAGATGCAACTGCCAAAACTGCTCTCATAGTATCCAAACGTGCTACTGGAGCAACTGTTTCTCCATAGTTAATACCAGGTTGTTTTGCAAACTCCTTTTCTACAAGTCTTTCCTTATGCTTCTCTACTTTTCCTTTCTCATTGAATTTTTCCGTATACACCCATTTAACTCCAATGTTATTTTTCCCTGTGTGAAGATCCATAGGATCCCATGTGTTGATTCTTTCAATTGATTTAGTTTCTTCATTCATTACATCAACCCATTTTTATTCCTTTATTGGTTCTTCAAAGTATATCGGTTGATAAGATATCAATGCAAAGTGTGCTTGTTGATCCATTTTATCATTCTTCTCATAAATTTGTCTCAAGCGTCTTGTTCTTTGGTTCCTTAAGTTTTCTATAGTGGTATTTAAATCATTGTTAGAAGAAGAAGAAGACTTATGCTTTGTTTGTTCTCCTTGAACCTGTAATTGCAATATTGGAAGTCTTGGTGGAGAATATTGTTGTCCTATAGCTTCCACCTACTTATCTCCCTGTATAGAAGGAATTTGTTCTACAAGTATTTCACTTGTTTGTCTATCCCAATATTTATCTTCTTGTAATTTCACATCTCTCCTTACTATCAACTTCTTGGTAATATGATTATGCAACCTATATGCTTTAGATTGTTCACTGTATCCAAAAAATATACATTTTTCACTTATATCATGAATATTTCTCCTCAGTTATTAAGGAACATGTGCATAAGCTATAGAACCAAAAAGTTAAAAATGAGAAATGCTAAATTTCATACCACTCTAGGTTTCTTGAGGGACTTGATATTTTAGACTGTTGGGTTGGTGACAGATTTAAAATATAGACTGAGCATGCATTCTTGGCCTTCTTTTGATGCATTCTTGGCCTTTAGCATACTTCTATCCATATTCATTATTGCATGATCCTTCCTTTCAACTACTCCATTTTGTTGTGGAGTGCATATTGTGGTAAATTGTCTCTTGATTCCATGTTGCCTGCAATATGTTGAAAATTCCTTGGAGTCATACTCACCTCCTCGATCCTATCTAAGTACATTGATGTACTTCCCACTCTGTTTCTCTATCAAGTATTTAAACTCTTTTTATTTTTCAAATGTCTCTGATTTGTGCTTGAGAAAGTACATCCATGATTTCTTTCTAAAATCATCAATGAATGTTAGAAAATAAAAGTTTTCTCCTATTGAATGATTTTTCATTAGAGTGCAAAGGTCTGTATGCACCATTTCAAGGTGTTCTTTTGATTTGTAGGAAGCATTGGGAAAACTATCCCTTTAGTGTTTGGCCAAAACACAACTGTCACAGAAGTTTTTTTGTTCGTTTATAATGGGGAAACCTTTGAACATAAACTCCTTTTGTAAAAGACTAAGACTGCTAAATGGTAAGTGACCATATCTAATATGGCACATCCAAGTGTCATCTTAGCTCAATACATTTTGGGCATATGACTGTGACAAAATTACATTTCTCAATATCAAAGGGAACATTCTATTTTTGGTCATTTGTATTGGGTCCATATAATTTTCTTATCGGGTGGTTTATCCAAGATTGTACACATGGAACCTTCAAAAACAACCTTATAACCATGTTTATTCTTCTGGCCTACACTCATTAAATTACCTCGAAGACCAGGTGCATAATAAACATCATGAATGTCCTTCATTTCATCTTGTTTCATTAATACATAAATTATATCCTTTCTTGTGACTTTATTTTGATGATCATCTCCCAATTTAATTTGAGATGCAACAGATCTATCTAAACTAGAAAACAAATCTTTGATAACTATCACAACCAAATATCATGATTGTTCGTTATTCTTCTTTAAATTGACATGAAAAGAACATTGATTTAGATGTTCCTTCTTTAATGTTGGTAACATTTGATCTGCCTCTATTAAGATCTTCTTGCTTCTTTCTGAATTCACTTTCGTAGTGACCAAAATTCTTGCAATAATAGAACTAGATTCTTGATTTGTCATTCCATCTTGGATAATTGAAATTTTTTCTTCTCCCCCTTTGGTTCTAAGAGTGTGTTTGTGGCTCTTCCAGTTGTTCAATGTTCACTCTGTTTTGAACATTCTGAAGTTGATCTCTCTCTTGTTTCAGAGAGAACTCTGCCTCATATGCCTCTGCTTATATTCCCTACACCTTTTCCTCTTCTTATGGAGGCGTAATACTGAAATGTAGTCTCCAAAGATTCATCATTTTTAATGAACCTACTTTCATGGGTTAACAAAGATCCCAAGTTCCTTCCTTTAAGGGTTTTCTTGTAATTGTTTTACCCATTTTCCTTATTTTAGGGATAACCCACATTCTTGTTGCAACAACTTTACCCGTAATTAGTAAACTCATCATTTATTTGTTACAAATACTTTACCCATAATTAACATCTAGGTGAAACCAGTTTGAATAAAAAACTTCTTGAAGGCTTTCCATAGGCTTCTAGACTAATTGACTTCTTGTTGACCTTCTAGGAATAACTAGATTATTATTGAGGCTCCTCCAAGATTTACAAATCCATATCTCCTCAACTGTAAGGATCCACATGACGTACCACCTATCACCGGAAACAACATGATGTGTACTATCCATCTATGATAGTCTTGCTTGCAAATACATTGACCTTCATGTATTTATTTCTCGATCAATTTTGGGTTCAATGACTACACCATTGGGGCTATAGGAATTTTCTACCAGACTTACCTCAAGGGTTGACATCAATAAAAAACAACTAAATATTTCAACAACCATTACTGAGAATGAAGGTTTGAAGAACCTCCTTGCCTAATGGGACCTACTTTCATCTCATCGTCCAATCCTCTGGTAAAAGTTGTCACCACCTTTTACACCTAGACTCTTGAGCTGGCAGGTTGCATCATCATGACATCCTCATCCTCCTTCATATCTTAAGTTTTATCCTCCTCCTTCAAGACCGATATTTGAAAGAGTGGTGGATATACATGGATTTGTGGATGCAGACTGGGATAGATATTTGGATCATAGGATATCTACAAGTGGGTATGTGTTTAACCTATTTGGAGGAGCAAAAGAAAGGATGTAGTGTCACTTTCAACTATAGAAGTGGAATACATGGAAGCCACTCATGCATGTAAGGAAGAAGTATGGTTAAAAATGTTTTGTTAATGTATTTGGTTGGTACAACAAGCTATAAGGATATATTGTGATACTCAGAGTGCATTTTTTCTGGCGAAGAACCCAACGTATCATTCAAAGACAAAGCATATTGATATTCAATATCAGTTTGTGAGAGACATGATTGAACAAAATAAAGTATTATTGATGAAGGTGGACACTTTGAAGAATGTTGTAGATACATTAACAAAATCTGTGTGCACTGAGAAGTTATCTTGGTGTAGAGGATCCATGGGCATTGCTGCCCTGGATTGTTGACTATGTAACCTTGTAACCCCCTGTATGCAAAGAAAACAACAAGTGGGAGAATGTTGATTATGTGTTATATTATTTTCATGAGTAGTAGTGTTTGTGTTGCGCCACACATGCAGGGGGTTTGAGGGGAAACACGTAACATATTTAGGTTTTTTTTTGGCACATGGTTTCTTTGTCGATGGTTTTCTATTTATGGTTAAGAAATTTGGGTTTTTTAGTAATCCAGGTCATTTTTCTAGGGTTTTGGATGTCGCTAGATCATATATGTATATTGTATTGTAAATAATGTAACACTATGACCGAATATATAATATGTTGTTTTTCCCAGTTTGGGTTTCCAGGGTAAAAATCTTTGTGTAATGTTTGTATTTTCCATCGTATATTTTTTGTTCTTTTACTGAAAATTTGTTTGCAGTAAATATTTTACAAGGTTAAAATCCACAAATCATTCCCAACAATAGATCTTTGTCGATGAATGGATGGGATTCACTCATCCCACCAAATTGACGATTATAATTTATTTTGAATCATCTCACAGTTTAGTGACTAGTTATCCCAGGTTTCGCCCATATATTCTAAGGTCTATAAACACTCTTTGACCATTTTTGGTCTCTCAACGTCATGAATGCGTAAGACCCTTGCAGATATTCCAAACTCTCCATGAAAATTTGGATTTTTTCTTACGATTTAGAGTCCTTTCTTTCTTACAAGGAATTTCCTAGGTTATAGGACATACCATTACTGGTTGAATGATGTTTGTTTCCATGTCCTGCAAAATTTCCTCTATCACCATAAGGTCTTCGAGAATACAAAAATAAACACTCATTCATTTTCAAAATTTGGAACATAAATTAAGTGTCATGGTAACATAATCAGTTTCTCAGAGATTTCACATAATAATTTTTAAGCATTTACATTTACCATTGTATCAGGAGTTTTCATACACATATCATTCATATTCAATTTCAACAAGCTAAGTTAAAAAATTCTATGATAAGAAAATTTTCCAACACCAAATTACTAAGAGAGGACACCTTTTCTTCCAACCTTAGGCCTTACTGTAGACTTTCTTCTTATAGTGTTCCACCCCCGTTCCAAGCCATGACACCGCCAAGGAAATTTGACTCAATTGGGTTCCTATATTATGAGGATTTAGGAAGGCCACTCTCCTTCACCCCTGTGACACCTCAGAAGTTGTCAATCTCCCACTAAGATCAGGGTCTCTATAAGTTTATCAGGTGGTTTCTCAATTGGTTTTCCTCTGCACAAGGGAATCCTTTCTCTTCTAAAAATTTCCTCAGTTACCTCCCCTTACCAATGTCATTTTTGTCCATTAAGAATGAACTTGTAGCCCACTACTGCTTCAGGTCATGATCTAGGTCTTCTCTATTCAGGGTTACTATCAACAACTTAGACAAGTTTCCTATTTTCATCAAGGAAATATATTCGTCTCCTCTCTCTTTAGGCAATGTTCCTGAATATCTCTGTGTGTTGCATTTCTCATCCCATGAGTTCTCAGTACTCACATGTTATCTAGATCATTCTATTTTTTATGTGTGCACCCTTGTGTGTGTTCTTCCTTTTTCCTCTCTCTATGTGGTTTTCTTGTTATTCTATTGTTTTATCTCCTTTTGGTGATTTTTTTCCACCTTTTTCCTCATTCTTTCAACTCCCCTTGGGACTATCGTGGCTTCATGCAAATGTCACCTGCAGTTTGTGGTTCTCATTCTGAAGAGGTAGATCGATAGATTCATGTTTTCAAGTCATTTAATTGGACCTTTCCCTCTTCAAGGGGACAACTACCAACAATCACTAACTATTCCAACCACCCCTACAACTTATTTTATTGGTCACGTGGCTATGCGTATGTCTGGTGTGTTGAAGGTGTATGGTTATGATTAGAAAACATAAGTAATCTTTTTATAAAAGATTCATGTTTTCCTCACTAATGCAGTTGAGCTTCTTCTGCACACAACCATTCAATCAATCCTTTCTTCGTCAAATTCCTCTTGTTTATCATGGCCAATATTGTCAAGGTTGTTCCTTATTAGATAGTGGTTTGTTGTTTTTATTAAACTAAACATAGTCAAATGTTTCATAACATAAATTATGTAACATTAACATAATTACACTCTTGGGGTGGAACAAGGCCTTACAAACAATATATATATGAATATTAAAAAAAATAACTTATAAGAAAACTCAACATATATATAAATGCATTGGTGTGTCAGACCCGAGACACAATGATCATATGGATTTTAACCTCTAACCTCCAAAGAGGAAAAACATGTTCTTAACCATTAGACTCACTCATGGTATATATATATATATATATATATATATATATATATATATATAAATAATTATAATGTTGTTGTTTTTAAGCTTCTGTGGTGAGGAGTTTCACATATGTTATTCGGAAAATCCACAGTAGGTATCATTTCGTCGTCTTTTGACATTTCGAATCCGAAACAGGATTCATCATCAGGACTAATCGTCGAGTTAGAGCTAGCTGATCGACCTCAATTAGTACTATAAATGCAGGACAATAAAAATTATTTAAATTGCATCGGCTATCGTATATTTAGGTCTCTTTTATTAAATTAAATTAAATTATTACATATGTTGTTTATTTGTTCGGAGGTTGTTTCTTGTTCATTGGTTCATCGGTTCATCGGTTGTTGGTTGTTTTTGTTTGGCTGAAGTTTACGATTTTGGGGCCCTGGGGCTGCACTTGGGCTTGTTTGTGCCATCTCACTGATTTGGTGCTTGTTGTTTTCTTTTATTTAATTCGGATTTGTAGTGTTGGGGTCCTGCACCGACAGTTGGATTTGTTTCTTGATGCAGCACACGCCACCCGCGCGCCCCGCTTCCACCAGGATCTTCCTTTTCACTGGCCCGAAGAGCTAAAATTCTCTTCAACCCCCTTCTCGGGAGTTTTCTGTACCCACAGAATGCTCGTGGTGACCTCCCTTTATCCTATCGGGAAAACAGACCTCGCAGAGTTGCGAGTCCTTTCCCCGGGTCGCACAACCCCGATACCCGATGAATATTCCCTTCACGCTTTCCCTGCTTTTGGTCGGGATTTACCCCGTCAGAAAATCGGCTCCTGCGAGGTTGTAAACAACTCACCTCGGAAATCCCCGACTTCCGATGCCACCTGTCCTCTTATTCTGACGCCTGTGGTCTTTTCCAAATGGAAATCAAAATTTCGTGGTTCAGGAATTCACGAATCCTGTTGCGCGATGTCACAGACCCTCCCAAGTACCGATTCCTGACATGGACGACACCTATCAACACCAAACGCTATAGCAGTGGGACCCCTCGCAGTTTGGGTTTTCGTTATTTCTCCGTGATTTTCTTGATACCAGGGTCTCCGAAGTGCCGAAACCCGATGCACATGTGGACGCTCTCCTCAACGTCGCCCTCTCCTCGTCATGCTATCGAATATCGCGTGATCGCGATTTCACTTGCAGCCTTTAATTGGCATGGGAAAATACCAAATGCCGAAAACCCGACTCTCCGGATCGCTGACACGCGTCCAATCCGAAATCTACGGCTATGCTCTCTTTGGGAAATCGCAGATCGCGAATTCTTCCAGCGAGAATACTATGTTCCTAGAACGTCCAATTTCCTGATGAGTCGAGTCCAATGAGCTCTGACTCCTTCCCTGTGCGCCAACGCTTAAACCCTGCGCAACTTCTCCTAATATGATGGTTTTCGGGACTTTCGCCAATCTCCTCTATGGATCTTGGTCGTCGATTCCTCTTCCTCGAGGATCTCTGGAAAATGACTAAGTGCTTCTACCGAGACTTGTTCTCCAAGCCTGCGCTTGCAGCTCCTGCTCGAAACCTTCCTCAACACAAGCCTTCTATGCTCCTTTTCAATGATATCATAAGGGTTCTATCCTTCTTTGAGCTTATTCACTCTGACTCTTTCAGAGGAATGTATGCACACTCCTTGCGCTCAACGTTCAACAACTTCTCAAGTGTCGAATCCTTTAGACTCTGCGCACTTCCTGCAGCAGCAGTCCTTGGCTCCTTGCTCAGATTCACAACTAAGACTTCTTCTTCTTTGGCCTATGCCTTCCTTGCACGGCTTCAACAACCCAATCGACTTCTAGGTGAATGAGAACAACAGTTAAACTACTGAGCCTTCATCGACGCACTCCCTGCGGATGAATTCAACTGCACTCTATGCAAGAATCTCCTAGCTCAGATAGAGAAACAATTGAAACTCATTCTCTTCTTTCTCAGACTCCAGTTTCAAACCCTGAAATCACATGCACAACATATACAAAGCAAATGCATAACCAGAAAACATACATTCAAGAGCACATAAGCAATATACACAGAGAAACAACACTAGCCATGAACTTGAATCAAAGACTCTCTTCTATTAATTCAATAATTGTACATGGGTGCTCTCCACAATTTCTCTGCTTGCACTTCTCTTCTTCTGTTCCAACTAATGTTAAAATGTACAAAGGAGGGTGTCTATATCCCATTTCCCTCTTGGATTCTAAAGCTATCAAATCTGCAATTAAATTCCTATCTACCAGCATTAATTAAATTAAATGCCTCATCTACCTAAGGATGAGAGTTATCCGCTCAAGATCCATTACAATGTACAAGGTGCGCTTCATTAACTCTTACACATTAATGTTTGGCGCAACAATATAAAAGCGTTTCAAAAATTTTGCTGGCGTTGTCCAGCTGTCTTTTTTGCTCTTGCGCTGGCTCGCTTGAAGTTGGCGATGCTCTTGCATCATACTGCTCGGCTTGAAAACTTTCATGGGCTCCTGTCCATGAGCTCCTGCACGGTTTTTACATGCTTCTGTATCACTGCTTCTATCTCCCAGCTGGCATCCTCCACTGGGTGATTCTTCCATTTGACCAGGTACTCGAAATACTGCTTTCRCCTGGTCTTTCGACCCACTCGCTTGTCCAGTATGCACTCCATYTGTGGCTTCTCTGCAATCGACATCTACTTATGCCACTGGACCACTGGTTCCTCGGTTCCAGCCTCTGTTTCTCCAGCCTTGTATGGGTATAAATCTTCCACGTTGAATATCGGAGATATCCCGATGCCATCTGACAACAYAATCTCATAAGCATTCTCCCCAAATTTCTTCAGGACTCTGCATGGCCCGATTTTCTTCATTTTCAGCTTGTTATATGTTCCCCTTGGGAACCTTTCTTTTCTCAAGTGTGCCAGAACTAGATCACCAACCTCGAACTAAAGTTKTCTCCGATGCTGATCTTCTTTGCGCTTGTACTCCTGATTTGAATCCTGCAATCGCTGCTTCACTCGATCGTGAAGTTCCTTCATTGCTTCAGCAAACTCTTTTGCACTAGCGCTACTAGTAGCAGTCTGTTCTGAATCCCGCAATTCAGAAACTCCTCTCGGTTGTGTCCCATACACAATCTGAAAAAAACTCTTTCCTGTACTCCAATTCACCAAATCGTTGTACGTGAACTCTGCCTGTGGAAATACGCTATCCCAGTTGTTGTGGTGCTATGTCACCGAGCTTCTCAATAAATCTCCCAGACTCTTGTTGACCACTTCCGTCTGCCCATATGTCTGCGGATGGTAAGCTGAACTAAATGCCAAGTTAGTCCCTATCTTCTTCCAGAGCGTCCTCCAAAAATGATCGATAAATTTTGTATCCCTGTCCGATATAATGCTTCTTGGCAATCCATGGAGTCGAATGACCTCCTTGAAAAACAAGTTCACGATGTGAGTCGCATTGCTGGTCTTCTGGCATGGAATAAAATGTGCCATCTTTGAAAACCTGTCTACCACCACAAAGATAGAATCAACCCCTCTCTGCGTCCTTAGTAAACCTAATACAAAATCTATGTTGATCGCCTCCCATGGCCTCTCCGGTATTGGCAATGATTGATAAAGACCTGCGTTTTTCTTCCTTCCCTTTGAATGATGACAAATTCTACACCTGTCAACAAACTTCCTGACATTTGTTCGCATATTCGGCCAAAAATTTGCTTCGCTCATCTTCGCGAATGTTTTGTCTTGGCTAAAATGCCCTGCCAAGCCTCCACTGTGCTTCTCTTTCATCAAGTTCTCCCTCATGGAGCACTTCGGAATACACAAATGATTGCCTCTGAACAACAATCCCTCCTAGATCATATAATCTATCCAAGAACTCGAATCTCTGAGAAATGGATTCTCAGCTGCTTCATATGCCTCTGCAAAATCTGCATCACTTGCATACATGTCTTTAAGATTTTCAAAACCCAAGGTTTTGACTCTGAACTTGTAGTGTCCCCAAGGCCGAGCCCCGATGTAAACCATGCTCTGAAAGAGATTGTAAATATGTGTTATAGGCTGGTGAGCCAAGTTTT
>ML786495.1:248253-312943 GCA_009831015.1 Picea engelmannii | reverse complement strand
TGGGAGGAACCGTGTGCGGGGGATCTTCGCCATTCGACCGGAACCTCTGAGGGGAAACCCGTACGACCTCTGCAGGATTACCCAGTTTTCATGCTCCGAACCAGAAAAGGCTTGTGTCGTGCTGAGATAGCGCACACCTTCTGTTCCTCCCCGAAAAAGAGTCGAAAAGCCTGTGTGGATTTCTGAAATACCCTGATACAATTCCTGTCTGAGGTGTTCGAGTCTTTGTGGTTCTTGGCGCAGGTTTGTTGTCGCGCGTTTCCCAGAATTCAACATCGTGAGACCATGCGCCATTGTTGAGCCTGTACGAGAAGCCCGTGTCTGTTTTCCAGTTGGATGTTGTGGCCACGCAAAGCTGGACTGCGCGTGGCTTACTGGCCAGTGTGAACTCGTGCTTAGCTTGTGTGTAACCTCTCTCCAGGTGAGGGAGGCGATTGTGGTTTGAAGAGGTAGGTTGTCAGGCCTGCGAGCAACTCTTTCCAGGTGAAAGAGTTTGTTGGGAAGTGTTTTCTTCCAGAGACTGTCCAGCACCAGCTACGGGCTCTGAGACTTCCTGATCCAGCCTGTTGCCGAGACCCAGAAGGGGAGGTTAGCACCGATGGACTGTGTATGTGAAGGTGTATACTCCCGGGTGGAACAGGCATGTGGGGAATGAGGGTCTAGTAGTAGTGGGCATAAGATGGCATCTTTGGGGAGAATCCTTCTAGATATTTATGTGATGTCTTCCCTGTAATCTCAGCCTAGCCTAGGATTCCTTGCCTTCGGGTGGAGCTCAGTCCTAGCTCGGGGGTGACCCACTGTTGAGCTGATGAACAGTGTGGTCTAAGGCTGGGAGGTTCGTGGAAGGCCTGCACTTGGTTGGTGTTTCCTACAGCTGCTAAAAGATAAGTATTTGAATTATGCTTTGATCATGTTATGCATGACTGGCTGCTTATGTATCATGTTTTCGCTGTGTAAACGAATTATTGTTAAATGCTATGGAATGTTTAATTATAGCAGTAACCAGATATGTTTCACTATGTATTTGAATTGTGTTTAATTGTGCTTAAATGCATGTGGTTATATTGGCCTGTGTTTATTATTAAAAGAGTGTACAGAATATTACAAGAGCGCGTTAAACCTCTTGGTTCTTTAAATTGGTATCAGAGAAATTGGTACACTACAAATTGGTATCAGAGCAATTGGTACACTACAGAACTCCTGCAGCAACAAACACTTCTTGCTCAAAGCATCAGCCACTTTGTTAGCAGTTCCTAAAATGTGTTTAATCACAAACGTGAAATTTTGCATATACTCTACCCATTTTGCATATTTTTGGTTCAACTTCTCCTGTTGACTTACAAACTGCAATGCATGATTATCACTATATAGAACAAATTCTTTCTGGATTAAGTAATGCCTCCAGTTCTTCAACACCTGTATAATAGCGTAAAATTCTTTATTATACGTGGAGTATTTCATCTTTGCTTCATCCAGCTTCTCGCTATAGTACGCGACTGGTCTGGCTTCCTGACTCAAGACTGCTCCTATGGCATATCCGCTAGCATCACATTTCACCTGAAAAGTCTTCTGAAAATCTGGCAACACCAACACTGGATGCTCTGTTATCTTTCGCTTCAACAGATTGAAGCTCTTCTCTGCCGCTTCAGTCCAATGAAAATATTTATGTCTTTTCTTGACTATGTCCATCATTGCTGCGCCAATTCCACTAAAGTTTCGGATGAACTTCCTATAGAAACTTGCCAATCCGTGGAAACTTCTCACCTCAAAAACATTTCTGGGTGATGGCCAATTCTTGATCACATCCACCTTACTTGGATCCATTTTCAATTCATTCGCTGAAATAACAAAACCCAAATAAATGAGCTCTGTCTTCATGAATGAGGACTTCTTCATATTGATCAACAACTTCTCCTGCTATAGCTTTCTCATCACAATAGCCAAGTTGACGCCGACCTTCCCCACTCCAAGGAGAACGATCGCTTCTTACCAGGACCTTCTCTAGCTTTGGCCGGAAGAGCTAAAATGCCCTTCTAATTCCCCGTCGGGAATTCTTCTCCCACAACACTCTCCAATGATCTCCCTTAACAATCGGGAAATCGGAATTCACGATATCGCGAATTCTATGCGCATGTACCTTATGCCTCACGAATCCCCGAACCCTGATATGGGTCAATCGTTGACTTTCTCCAACTTCTATTATCGAAATTTTCCCTATCGGGATATCGCTACTCGCGATGTCAACATTCTGAAACTACAATCCCCGAATCCCGATGTGCTGATCCTCCGATACCACGCCACCTGTACTCCACCAACACCTGTGGTCCCACACTGCCACGTCACCATCGGGATTTCATGGATCACGAATCCAATATGCAAGTGTTCTTGGTCGTCGAGAACCCCAATTCTCCGAACCCCGATTATTTGGGATTTCTTGACACGCATCCCCACGATCAACGGTTGTGATCCTATCGGGATATCGCGGATCGTGATATCGCCACTCCCATTCCAACGGCTTGGTGCTTCAACTCGCGATATGCCGATATGCGATGGCACGTGCAAATCTCATGGCCCCTATGAACCCAGATCGACGACATTGTTTCCTCCTTAGCTCTGAACTTCCAATTGCTCGCACAATAATCTCCGCACACCTTTGCAAGATCTAATGGTCCTCGGCTTCTCGTGAAATTTCTACAGGAGATTTCAACCATCCATCCTTCCTTTGATATTTCCTACGAGATGAATTAAACGCTTCCTCCGTGAAGACTTGTTCAACCACTTGCCAACCTATGGATCTTCTCTCGGCTTTCCACAACATTCCCGCAGTTTTCCTTCAGTGAACTGTAGGCCTATTCCTCCTGAGATTTTCCTCGCTTCACAAGTCTTTATGAGGACTTGTTGCACGCAGTCCTTGCGGCAGATCTTCGAACACGACTATTTGTTGAAGTTTCCTCGACTCTGCGCACTCACCTGCAGCAACAGTCCTGATTCCCTTTCGCTCAAAATCACAACTCTTAGTCCCCGTCCAGCCTGCGCACGCCCTGCAAGGCTCTAGTGCCAAATCTGCACTTCTGAGAATTTAGAACAAAATTCACCTCTACCTGAACCCTGCAGTCACGCACTCCTTGCGGACAAATTCCACTGCACTCCTTGCAGGAATCTCTAGCTTAGAATAGAGAAACAATTGAAACTAACTCCTTGCTCTCACGGACTTCAATTCAATCATGAAATCACATACACAACATATAAAAGAAAATGTATAACAAGAAGCAAACATTCATGAGCACATAAGAAACATACACAGAGAAACAACACCAGCCATGAAATTGAATCAAAGACTCTCTTCTATTAATTCAAATCTGTACATGGGGTGTTTCCACAGTTTTCTCTGTTTTTTCTTCTCTTCATGCTCCTGAATGAATAATAATACAATGTACAAAGGAGGGTGTCTATATCCCGTTTCCCTCTCGATCTCTAAAGATATCAAATCTAGAAATTAAATACTCTATCTACTTTACATTAAATCTATTAAATGCCTCATCTACCTAAGGACGTGAGCTTATCCGCTCAAGGTCCATTACAATGTACAAGCATGCTTCATTAACTCTCCACATTAATGTTTGGCGCAACCATTCCAAAGTGAAATTCAAAAATAAATGTGCTGGCTTGTCCAGCTGTCCTCTGCTCCATGCGCTGGCTCGCTTGATGAGTGAGCGATGCTCTTGCATCATACTCCTCGGCTTGAAAACTTTCATGGGCTCCTGTCCATGAGCTCCCACATGGTATGTCCATGCTTTTGTATCACTGCTTCAATCTCCCAGCTGGAATCCTCCACTGGGTGATTTTTCCATTTGACCAGATACTCAAAACACTGCTTTCGCCTGGTTTTCTTTCCCACTCGTTTGTCCAGTATGTACTCCATCTGTGGCTTTTCTGCAACTGGTAATTGTTTCTTCCACTAGACCACTGGTTCCTCAGTTCCAGTCTCTRCTTCTCCAGCCTTGTAAGGGTATAAATCCGAAATATTAAATATCGGAGATATCCCGATGCCATCCGGCAACTCAATCTCATATGCATTTTCTCCAAATTTCTTCAGGACTCTACATGGCCCGATCTTTTTCATCTTCAGTTTGTTATATGTTCCCCTTGGGAACCTTTCCTTCCTTAAGTGTGCCAGAACCAAATCACCAACTTCGAACTGAAGTTGTCTCTTCCGCTGATCGGCTCTGCGCTTGTACTCATGATTTGAGTCTTGCAGTCACTGCTTCACCTTACTGTGAAGTTCCTTCATCGCTTCAGTGAACTCTTYTGCACTAGCACTTCTAGTCACAGTCTGTTCTGACTCCCTAAGTTCAGAAACTCCCCTCGGTTGTGTCCCATACACAATCTGAAACGGACTTTTACCTGTACTCTGATTTACAGAATCGTTGTACGCAAATTCTGCCTGTGGAAACACATTGTCCCAGCTGTTATGGTGCTCCGTCACCAAGCTTCTCAATAAATATCCAAATCTCTGGTTGACCACTTTTGTTTTTTCGTCTGTCTGCGGATGGTAAGTTGAGCTAAATTCCAATTTAGTTCCCAGCTTCTTCCATAGAGTCCTCCAAAAATGACCTATGAATTTCGTATCCCTGTCCAAAACAATACTTCTTGGCAATCCATGAAGTCTGACAATCTCTTTGAAAAACAAGTTCGCGATGTGGGTCGCATCACTGGTCTTCTGGCATGGAATAAAATGTGTCATTTTTGAAAACCTGTCCACCACCACAAAGATGGAATCAACACCTCTCTGCGTCCTCGGCAAACCCAATACAAAATCCATGTTAATCGCCTCCCATGGCCTCTCTGGTATGGGCAATGGCTGATAAAAACCTGCATGTTGTTTTCTCCCTTTTGAATGCTGACAAATTCTGCACCTATCAACAAACCTTTTGACATCTGCTCGCATGCCTGGCCAAAAATATGATTCGCTCAACTTTGCGAATGTCTTATCGTGGCCGAAGTGCCCTGCTAATCCACCACTATGCTTTTCTTTCACCAAATTCTCCCTCATGGAGCAAATTGGAATACATAGTTGATTGCCTCTGAACAACAATCCCTCCTGGATCATGTAGTCTATCCATGGGCTTCGATCCCTAAGAACTGGATTCTCAGTTGCTTCATATGCTTCCCCGAAATCTGCATCACCTACATACATGTCTTTCAAATTCTCAAAACCCAATGTTTTGACTCTGAATTCCTGCAGCAACAAACATTTCCTGCTCAAAGCATCAACCACTTTGTTAGCAGTTCCTGAAATGTGTTTGATCACAAACGTGAAATTCTGCATGTACTCTACCCACTTGGCATGCTTCTGGTTCAACTTCTCCTGTTGACTCACAAACTGCAATGCATGATTGTCGCTGTACAATACAAATTCCTTCGGAATCAAGTAATGCCTCCACTTCTTTAATGCTTGTATGATGGCATAAAAATCTTTATCATATGTGGAGTATTTCAGCTTTGCTTCATCCAACTTCTCGCTGAAATATGCAACTGGCCTGTCCTCTTGACTCAAGACCGCTCCTATAGCATATACGCTTGCATCACATCTCATCTGAAATGTCTTCTGAAAGTCTGGCAACACTAACACTGGTTGCTCTGTGATCTTTCGCTTCAACAGATTGAAGATTTTTTCAGCCTCCGTCGTCCAGTGAAAAACTTTATGTCGCTTCTTCACTGTGTCCATCATTGTTGCGCTAATTCCACTGAAATTCTTGATGAACTTTCTGTATAAACTAGCTAATCCATGGAAACTTCTCACCTCGAAAACATTTCTCGGTGATGACCAATTCTTGATCACGTCCACCTTACTCGGATCCATCTTCAACTCATTCGCTGATATAACAAAACCCAAATAAATGAGCTCTGTCTTCATGAACGAAGATTTCTTCATGTTTATCAGCAACTTATCCTACTGTAGCTTTCTCATCACAATGGCCAAATGTTTCAAATGTTCATCCTTGGTCTTGCTGAAAATCAGTATATCGTCCAGATATACGACAACAAATTTTCCGATGAATTCCCTCAGGACTTCATTCATCAGCCTCATAAATGTACTCGGCACATTTGTCAAGCCAAACGGCATGACCAGCCATTCGTACAAACCTTCATTTGTCTTGAATGTTGTCTTCCATTCATCACCTTCCCTCATGCGAATATGGTGATATCCACTTTTCAGATCAATTTTTGAAAAGTAATTTGCCCCACTCAGGCAATCCATCAGATCATCCATTCTCAGCAGTGGAAATCTGTACCTGATGGTGATTTTGTTGATCGCTCTGGAGTCTGTACACATTCTCCATCCTCCATCCTTCTTCGGACTTAGCATTGTTGGAACAACACACGGACTCAGGCTCTCCCTGACCAATCCTTTGTCCAACAAATCCTAGACCTCATTCTTGACCTTTTCATTTTCCTGTGGCGTCAACCTATACGCTGCCTTGTTCGGTAAACTAGCTCCGGGTATGAGGTCTATGTGGTGACTTACACTTCTCATCGGTGGCAACGAATGAGGTAATTCGTCCACAATGATATCAGAAAATTCTCCCAGCAGTTCCTGAATCTCATCTGGCAAGTCGTCCACTCTTGTGCTAGTCAGGACAATTTTTGGTTTCCTGACCATAAAGAATTGTGGATCTTCCTTCTTCTCCATTTCTGTGAGGAGTTCCTTCCCACTCATAAGAAGTATTGTATTGATTACTTCCGGTTTCACTTCTTTATCCTTTATCAGAAGCAACATGTGTATCTTCCCATCTTTCTCTAAAGTATATGTGTTCATCTTCCCATCATGAACCACATTTCGGTCATATTGCCATGGTCTACCCAATAACAGATGACATACATCCATGGGAATGACATCACACAGAATCTTATCATTGTACCCACCTATTTTGAATTCAACTAAACATTGTTTAGTGACACTCACCTGATGTCCCTTCTGCAGCCATGAAACCTTGTATGGACTCGGGTGATTGGTCGTCTCCAGCTCCAACTTTTCTACCGTCTCGCCTGAAATGATATTTTCTGTGCTCCCGCTTTCCACAATGAACTTGCACTTTCTATTCTTGGTTGTGCATGCGGTTCTGAACAGTCGTATTCTCTGAGCTGTATCCTCCACCTCTTTTCCAGGTGTCAAAAGGATTTTATGCATTCCAAGCGATATTTCGCTTTCTGCATCTTCGTCCTCAGCATCACGCTTCTGAGCTTCAGTGATGTGAGCTTCTCCGATGTCCTTATTTTTCTCTGGACACTCGAATGACTTGTGCCCATTCTTCCCACATGTAAAACATGTGATTACTCCTCCTCTTCCTCTACCTCGACCTCTAGTACGAGGAAGAGTGTTTGCATCAGCATAATCTCCTTGCTGATCATTTTGCTATCTCCTCGGCTCAGCATATTGTTGTCTTTGTTGTGAGGTTCCACCTCTTTCAATCCTTCCCTGAGGTTTCTTCCATTCCTCTTTGGGCTTCTAGAATTTCTCTTGGGCAACCACCTTGCCTCTGGGCTGACTTCTGCCTCGCCCTCGCTGACCTTGCTTACAACTCAGCTTTTCTTCAGCTTTCAGAGCCATTTGGTACGCATCCTCAACTGTTCGTATGGTAACCATGCTCAATTCATCCTGAACGTCGTATCTCAGACCATTCAGGTATCTCGCCACCTTCTCATCATTGCTCTCTTGATGACCTGCTCAGATATTGAGCTTGTAAAACTCTTCGGTGTATTCCTTCACTGTCATCAACTTCTGCCTCAGGTTCTGCATTCGCCTGAATAGTGTGATTTGATAATCTCTTGGGATGAATTTCTCCTTCATCTTTGCGATCATTCGATCCCAGCTTTTAATCTTTTGTTTTCCCTTGGAACGTCTATCAGCCTATAGATTGTCCCACCATAATGTTGCATGTCCCTTCAACTTGGTAACAACATGTCTGACTTTCTTGTCCTCTTCGATCTCCTCATAATCGAAGTAGGTGTCAATAGCTCTGATCCAGTCCAGCAACTCTTCTGCATCCAGGCTTCCTTCATAAACTGGAATGTCCATTTTGGTCTTGGAACTCATACTGGAAATGGCTTTGATCAACCACTCTGTTGATGCGTCTTCTGCTGTGACTTCTTCTGCATGTCCAACTTCCTCCTTAACCTCGGAGTCACTAATATCCCCAGCACCTGCTCCGCGTCTTTGTGCTGTCTCCATCTCCTCAAGCCTTGCTCGAAGATCTCTCATCTATCGTTCCATTTCTGGATTTCCTGCTGGTCTACCCCTTCTTCGCACCTCCCTGTCTTCTGGATCAGGTGACTGCCTTTCCCTTATGGGTGGCATGGTGTATTTACTCCTTCTCCTTCTTCGCTATAGAAAGCAAAGAACTATTCCCGCTCTGATACCACTCTGACGCCGACCTTCCCCACTCCAAGGAGAATAATCACTTCTTACCAGGACCTTCTCTAGCTTTGGCCCGAAGAGATAAAATGCCCTTCTAATTCCCCGTCGGGAATTCTTCACCCACAACACTCTCCAATGATCTCGCTTAACAATCGGGAAATCGGAATTCGCGATATCGTGAATTCTATGCTCGTGTACCTTATGCCTCATGAATCCACAAACCCCGATATGGGTCAATCATTGACTTTCGCCAACTTCTATTATTGGAGTTTTCCCTATTGGGATATCGCTACTCACGATGTCAACATTCTGAAACTACAATCCCCGAATCCCGATGTGCCGATCCTCCGATACCACGCCACCTGTACTCCACCAACACCTGTGGTCCCACACTGCCACATCACCGTCGGGATTTCACGGATCGCGAATCCAATATGCAAGTGTTCTCGGTCGTCGAGAACCCCGATTCTTCGAACCCCGATTATTTGGGATTTCTTGACACGCTTCCCCACGATCAACGGTTGTGATCCTATCGGGATATCGCGGATCGTGATATCGCCACTCTCGTTCCAACGGCTTGGTGCTTCAACTCGTGATATGCCGATATGCGATGGCACGTGCAAATCTGATGGCCCCTATGAACCCAGATCGACGACACTGTTTCCTCCTTAGCTTTGAACTTCCAATTGCTCGCACGGTAATCTCTGCACACATTTGCAAGATCTAATGGTCCTCGGCTTCTCGTGAAATTTCTCCATGAGATTTCAACTTTCCATCCTTCCTTTGATATTTCTTTCAAGATGAATTAAATGCTTCCTTCGTGAAGACTTGTTCAACCACTCGCCAACCTATGGATCTTCTCTCGGCTTTCCACAGCATTCACGTAGTTCTCCTTCGGTGAACTGTAGGCCTATTCCTCCTGAGCTTGTCCTCGCTTCACAAGTCTTTATGAGGACTTGTTGCACACACTCCTTGCGGCAGATCTTCGAACACGACTATGTGTTGAAGTTTCCTCGACTGTGCGCACTCACCTATAGCAGCAGTCCTGATTCCCTTTCGCTCAAAATGACAACTCTTAGTCCCCGTCCAGCCTGCGCACGCCTTGCACGGCTCTGGTGCCAAATCTGCACTTATGAGAATTTAGAACAAAAGTCACCTCTACCTTAACCCTGCAGTCACGCACTCCTTGCGGACAAATTCCACTGCACTCCTTGCAGGAATCTCTGGCTCAGAATAGAGAAACAATTGAAACTAACTCCTTGCTCTCACGGAATTCAATCCAATCATGAAATCACATACACAGCATATAAAATAAAATGTATAACAAGAAACAAACATTCATGAGCACATAAGCAACATACACAGAGAAACAACACCAGCCATGAAATTGAATCAAAGACTCTTTTCTATTAATTCAAATCTGTACATGGGGTTTTTCCACAGTTTTCTCTATTGTTTCTTCTCTTCTTTCTCCTGAATGAATAATAATACAATGTACAAAGGAGGGTGTCTATATCTCGTTTCCCTCTCGAGCTCTAAAGCTATCAAATCTAGAAATTAAATATTCTATCTACTTTACATTAAATCTATTAAATGCCTCATCTACCTAAGGACGTGAGCTTATACGCTCAAGGTCCATTACAATGTACAAGCATGCTTCATTAACTCTCCTCATTAATGTTTGGCGCAATCATTCCAATGTGAAATTCAAAAAGAAATCCGCTGGCTTGTCCAGCTGTCCTCTGCTCCATGCGCTGGCTCGCTTGATGAGTGAACGATGCTCCTGCATCACAAGTGCTTGAAATGTTCAGCCTTGGTCTTGCTGAAAATCAGTATATCGTCCAGATATACGACGAAAAATTTCCCGATGAACTCCCTTAGGACTTCATTCATCAGTCTCATGAACTTGCTCGGCACGTTTGTCAGACCAAACCTCATGACCAGCCATTCGTACAAACCTTCGTTTGTCTTGAATGTTGTCTTCCATTCGTCACCTTCCCTCATGTGAATCTGGCAATATCCTCTTTTCAGATCAATTTCTGAAAAATAATTTTCCCCGCTCAAGCAATCCATCAGATCATCCATTCTCCGCAGTGGAAATCTGTACCTGATGGTAATTTTGTTGATTGCTCTAGAATCTGTACACATTCTCCAACCTCCATCCTTCTTCGGGCTAAGCACCGTTGGAACGACACACAGACTTAGACTTTCTCTGACTAATCCTTTGTCCAATAAATCCTGGACCTAATTCTTTACTTCCTCATTTTCTTGTGGCGTCAGTCTATACGCAGCTTTATTCGGTAAACTCGCTCCTGGTATGATATCAATATGATGACTCACACTTCTCATCGGTCGGAACGAATGAGGTAATTCATCCACGATGATATCAGTGAACTCTTCCAATAGTCCCTGAATTTCTTCCGGAAAATCATCCACTCTTGTGTTTGTCAGAACAATCCTCGGTTTCCTGACCACAAAGAATTGTGGATCTTCTTTCTTCTCCATCTCTGTGAGAAGTTCCTTCCCACTCATGAGAAGTATGGTGTTGCTTACTTCCGGTTTCACTTCCTTGTCCTTTATCGGAAGAAATCTATGTTTCCTCCCATCCTTCTCCAGGGTATATGTGTTCATTCTCCCATCATGAACCACATTTCTGTCATATTTCCATGGTCTACCCAGCAATAAATGACATACATCCATGGGAATGACATCACATAGAATTTTATCATTATATCCTCCAATTTTAAATTCATCTAAACATTGTTTAGTGACACTCACCTGATGACCCTTCTGTAGCCATGAGACTTTATATGGACTTGGGTGATCAGTCGTTTCCAGCTCCAACTTTTCCACCATCTCGATTGAAATGAGATTGTCGGTGCTTCCACTGTTCACAATGACCTTGCACTTTATGTCCTTGGTCTTGCATGCAGTTCTGAACAGTCTGCTTCTTTGAGATGAACTTTCCACCTCCTTCTCAGGTGTCAAAAGGACTTTATGCATCCCAAGTGATCTTCCGTTGTCTGCATCTTCATTCTCAGCATCACGCCTCTGCGCTTTAGTGATGTGGGCTTCTCCGCTATCCTTTTTCCTCTCTGGACAGTCAACTGCCTTGTGTCCATCCTTTCGACACGTGAAGCATGTGATCACTCCACCTCAGCCTCTTCCTCTTCCTCTGGTATGAGGAAAAGTGTTTGCATCAGCATAATCCCCTCTTTGTTCATTTTGCTATCTCCTCGACTCAGCATATTGTTGTCTTTGTTGTGAGGTTCCACCTATCTCAATCCTACCCTGAGGTTTCTTCCATTCCTCTTTGGGCTTCTGATATTTCTCTTGGGAAACTGCCTTGCCTCTGGGCTGACTTCTGCCTCGCCCTCGCTGTCCTTGCTTATGGCTCAACTTCTCCTCAGCTTTCAGAGCCATTTGGTAAGCATCCTCAACAGTTCTGATAGTTGCCATGCTTAATTCATCCTGAATGTCATATCTCAGACCATTCAGGTATCTGGCTACCTTCTCATCATGGCTCTCCCAATGACCTGCTCAGATATTGAGCTTGTAAAACTCTTTGGTGTATTCCCTCACCGTCATCAACTTCTGCCTCAGGTTTTGCATTCGCCTGAACAGATTTATCTGGTAGTCTCTCGGGATGAATTTTTCTTTCATCTTAGCAATCATTCGATCCCAACTTTTGATCTTTTGCTTGCCTTTGGAATGCCTATCTTCCTGAAGTTCATCCCACCATAATGTTGCATGTCCCTTCAATCGCGTAACAGCATGCTTGACCTTCTTCTCTTCTTCGATCTCCTCATAATCAAAGTAGGTGTCAAGAGCTCGGATCCAGTCCAATAGCTCTTCTGCATTCAAATTCCCCTCGTAGACTGGAATGTCCATTTTTTCCTTCGCACCCATCCTGGCGATAGCTTTTATCAACCGCTCGGTTGACACATCCTCTGCTGTGACTTCTTCTACATGTCCAGCTTCTTCTTCAACTTCGGAATCACTAAGATCCCCTGCACCAACTCTGCGTCTCTATGTTGTCTCCATCTCTTCGATTCTCGCTCTGAGATCTCATATTTGTCTTTCCATCTCTGGATTCCTTGCCGATCTACCTCTTCTTCATACATCCTTGTCCTCTAGATCAGGCGATTTCCTTTCTCTTCTCGGAGGCATGATGAATTCTTGTTTCTCTCTGTTACAGAAAACAAAGAGTCTTCCAGCTCTGATACCACTTGACGCAGCACACGCCACCCACGCGCCCTGCTTCCACCAGTATCTTCCTTTTCACTGGCCCGAAGAGCTAAAATGCTCTTCAACCCCCTTATCGGGAGTTTCCTGTACCCACAAAATGCTCGTGGTGACCTCCCTTTATCCTATCGGGAAATCGAACCTCGCGGAGTTGTGAGTCTTGTCCCCGGGTCGCACAACCCCGATACCTGATGAATATTCCCTTCACAATTTCCCTGCTTTTGGTCGGGATTTACCCCGTCAGAAAATTGGCTCCTGCAAGGTTGTAAACAACTCACCTCGGAAATCCTCGACTTATGATGCCACCTGTCCTCTTATTCTGACGCCTGTGGTCCGCTCCAAATGGAAATCGGAATTTCGCGGTTCAGGAATTCGCGAATCCTGTTGCGCGATGTCACAGACCCTCCCAAGTCCCGATTCCCTACATGGACAACACCTGTCAACACCAAACACTATAGCAGTGGGACCCCTCGTAGTTCAGGTTTTCTCTATTTCTCCGTGATTTTCTTGATACCAGGGTTTCCGAAGTGCCGAAACCCGATGCACACGTGGAAGCTCTCCTCAACGTCGCCCTCTCCTCATCGTGCTATCGGATATTGCGTGATCGCAATTTCACTTACAGCCTTTCCTTGGCATGGGAAAATACTGAATGCTGAACCCCCGACTCTCCGGATCGTTGACACGCGTCCAATCCGAAATCTACGGCTATGCTCTCTTCGAGAAATCGTGGATCGCGAATTCTTCCAGCGAGAATACTATGTTCCTGGAACCTCCGATTTCCCGATGAGTTGAGTCTAGTGAGCTCTGACTCCTTCCCTATGCACGAACGCTTAAACCCTGCGCAACTTCCCCTAATCTGATGGTTGTCGGGACTTTCGCCAATCTCCGCTATGGATCTTGGTCATCGATTCCTCTTCCTCGAGGATCTCTGGAAAATGACTAAGTGCTTCTACCGAGACTTGTTCTCCAAGACTGTGCTTGCATCTCCTGCTCGAAACCTTCCTCAACACAAGCCTTCTATTCTCCTTTTCAACGATATCATAAGGGTTCTATCCTTCTTTGAGCTTATTCACTCTGACTCTTTCAGAGGACTCTATGTGCACTCCTTGCGCTCGACGTTCAACAACTTCTCAAGTGTCGAATCCTTTAGACTCTGCGCACTTCCTGCAACAGCAGTCCTTGGATCCTTGCTCAGATTCACAACTAAGACTTCTTCTTCTTCGGCCTATGCCTTCCTTGCACGGCTTCAACAACCCAATCAACTTCTGGGTGAATGAGAACAACAGTTAAACTACTGAGCCTTCATCGACGCACTCCCTGCGGATGAATTCAACTGCACTCTATGCAGGAATCTCCTAGCTCAGATAGAGAAACAATTGAAACTCATTCTCTTCTTTCTCAAACTCCAGTTTCAAACCCTGAAATCACATGCACAGCATATACAAAGAAAATGCATAACCAGAAAACATACATTCAAGAGAACATAAGCAATATACATAGAGAAACAACACCAGCCATGAAATTGAATCAAAGACTCTCTTCTATTAATTCAATAACTGTACATGGGTTCTCTCCATAATTTCTCTTCTTGCTCTTCTCTTCTTCTGTTCCAGCTAATGTTACAATGTACAAAGGAGGGTGTCTATATCATGTTTCCCTCTTGGATTCTAAAGCTATCAAATCTGCAATTAAATTCCTATCTACCAACATTAATTAAATTAAATGCCTCATCTACCTAAGGACGAGAGTTATCCGCTCAAGGTACATTACAATATACAAGGTGTGCTTCATTAAATCTTACACATTAATGTTTGGCGCAACAATATCAAAGCGTTTCAAAAAATTTGTTGGCGCTGTCCAACTGTCTTTTCTACTCTTTCGCTGGCTCGCTTGAAGTTGGCGATGCTCCTGCATCATTTTTCTTCTTCTTCTTATTATTATTTGGGTGATTTACGGTGTTTAGACCCTGCACCCACAAGTGGACATTCAATTGTGTTATTTGTCGCCTCTGGCAAGGTCAAGATCTGTTCTTCTGTAAAGTTTTGTTGATACTTCAATGTTGACATGATACAAAATAATGGCATAAAAAAAAATTGAACAACTACATGTGCAATTCCAATATCCGTTGTTTTTTTGTTAAAATAAAACATGTGCAAGCTGCACTTATAAACCATGTATGGTGGAATGTGCCCATATCACAATACATGTTCTTTATCCTCTACACAAACTCGTGTTACCACAATACAATTTGTCTTGTACTTGAGATATGATATGTACAACAAAGAGAGTGCAAAATTATATTTCCATGTGTGGAAGAATATCTGGATACTTTGCCATAGAAAACCAAAACCGTTTACCTATGGTGATGCACTTTCTTAATATTTTGTGGCTTGTAATATATTTTGGGCAGGGAAAAACTTTATATATTTACAACCATGGATGGAGAAAAGCAAAGGTTCATGTTTCTGCCTATCTTTTATTCTATTCGTTGATTCTCATTTACTATATGTACATATTACTTGTTCCTCAGTGCATACCAACTTTCATTCATGTTCATTGTGTTTTGTGAGTTCCCACATTCAATCAAACAAAATAGTTGGAGAAAATGACAAAGTCTTGACTGCAGCGGTAGAAGAGGAGATACAAAGGTACATGCTTGTATTGTTATTTCATATTTGGTTGTTTTGTATTTAATTTATTGTCTATATGTGTGTTCACCTAGTTTATCGTATGTAGTTGTTGCATGCCTTCCTACATAATAACTTATATTCATTACATGTCTTCCTGCATGCTAAATTCCTTGATGTCCATTGTATTTGTCCTGCACAAACAAAATGTCTGGAGAGGACGATGGACTCTTCGGCACAAATGTAGATGAGGAGTTACAAAGGTGCATATATGTACTCTTATTTCATATTCTAGTGTTGAGTATTTCAGTTATTGTCTGTGTATTTGGTGTGCTTGTTCCATTGCTTTGAAAATATATTATTATTATTATTTAAAAAAAAAATATTACCTGTAGGTATATGCTATGTATCTTTCTGCTTATTCTCATGTGAATCATATTCTGTTTCCTGTTACATTGAAATAAATAGAATTGTTTTCCTTTCTTTTACATGTATTTATTCATACTAACTTTCCTTCATGTCCATTGTATATTCGACATTTCTACCTTGAAAGAAACATGTTGGTTGTACAGGAAGATGAATTCTTCTATGTAACAACAAAGGGTTCTGTGGTAAAATATTCAAAAATGTATACCAACTTTGCTAGTAAATTAAATATACAAAGCGGGTGGGGGCATATACGATTAGACTAGAAAATGATGACTTGGCATCAATGAGCCTTTGTGCCCTCCCCATTTATACTTTTTTCATTTTCTATTATCCCTTTTTCTTTATAATTTATCTTCTTAGTGGTCTTTCCGAAAATGCCTTGGTGCACGGGTTGGTGGACTCACAGGTTCACATTTATGGTTACGCTTATACCTTATTCCATACTTACCTAATTTGTCAATTGCGGGTGGCAGGCTGGCAGGTTCAAGATTGATCCCCTGGATTCTGGGGTTCCATGATACACAAATTGGTCATCGTTCCCCACCATCATGCCCTATTTACTGTTACACATTTTTTCAGTAAAAAAAATCAGAGGCATACAATTTGACCCTCGGGTGGTCATGTCTCCTGAGTATCTCTTGACACCCTATTTTGTATTTCATCTCCTTCCACCCTGCATGTGACCTTAAGAACTATTATGGACAATATACAATGCATATACATGTTTACTCCTTCTGATGTTCATCTACACATGCTTGCATCAGAAAAAGTTGCACTAGTGACATGGCCATGAACAATCAGTATCCCAGACATCAGCAGATCCATAAGGCCAAAGGTAAAGATGCATACATTTTGTTCCTAGTATGTTTACCAAACAAATATTCTTAGTTATGTATTCATCTATGCCATGGTGAATATGCAGATTTCATCTGCAATACATGCTTTGTAGTTCACAAGAAGTATCAACACGTACAAGTAAGACGTCTAACATAGTGCAGGCTCCGCAAACCAAGAGGTGTGGTTGCAAAACTCTGGCTCCATAGTTCATTGAAACTATGTGTCTACTTATAAATTTATGCTAGGAAAAAAAGAAAACAAATAAATAATGCACACTAGCATTCACTTTACTTTTCCTGTTCAAAAATTGTCACTAGGTCTAGACTTGTAACACCCAAAGTACTATCAATAGAGGGCTTGAACAACCTCTGAACTGGACAAGTGTTCATTGGGGACATAATGGTCATCTATAGMACCTACTTGGACAAGGAAAACAAAACTAGATCCATCACATGTGTGMTGACATGAAAGACAAGGAGGCCATGATGACAATCACACTCACTATTCCTACAAAACTTGTCCAAAAACATGTAGAAAAGATATTGTSAGGTAGTGAGATATCCATTAAAAATTTTGATATATTTCCCAAACCAGTATATGGCCATGGTGATTGTGATGAGATTATTTCTCTCAAAGAAACARGCATTGTGGAAAAAAATCATGTTGTTTGTTCAAAATATCRTTTCATCCCAGACGCAACTATCAACCAACTTGCAGAGAGAAATGACATTTACCCAATTAGAACCATTGGCATGACTGTCACACTGGAAAGAAAACTTGGGTCACAACACATTCTTCATATAAAAGATGGAGAGTCGGACAATGACAAGGCAATGGTACCGTTCTCCATATCTAGTTTTGTCCTTTACTTTCGCATGTGGATGTATCTCRGTTAAGTTACACAAATATTGCACTGTTCCATGTTGTAGCTGCAATTGTTCGATACCTATTCAAATTTGTTTTCGTCAATGGAACAACAATTTCATAAAGGGAAATTTACACTTATGCTCTTCAAAAATATAACAAATGAAAGGGATGTTAGAAAAAGGATCGTTCTCACAACCCAAGAAACTTTTGTAACAAAGTTGTGAGCAGATGTAGTACAGGATCTGAAGAAACTAACTAGCTCTACAACTGTTGTGCATATACATATACATAATCATCCTCACTTTACTGATACAAATATCCTTCACCAAATTTCTATGTTTTTTTTTTTTGGGGGGGGAGGGAGGAGGTGTGCAGTTGTGTATTATATTGTTCAGTGTATTAATTCCTATGCTCGCGTTTCCAGGTTGAAGGTGTTTTGATTGCAGTGAAGATGTACTCGACCCACTTTGAGCCTGTATGTGTGAAATGCAACTCTCCTGCTTCTACTTTTGCTTCCTCTTTGATAAGTTATGATACGATTGATTGTCTACGATGCAGTGAAAAATGTCCATATATATACGGACATTGCCTCAATGCTTCCATTTGAACCGTGGGCAAAAAAACCATGCATTGTACAATTAGGAAGCCTCTGTTACAAGATGTGATTCTTGGGTTATAAGAATTATCGTATGAAGCATACCTACAAAAAATGACAAGAAATGTCCACATGATGCATGAATTTAAGATACACAACAAATTTACCTTCAATGAGGAGAATGTAGTATTGCATATCGACTAATGAAAAAAAAAATAATAATATCGATCTTTAGAAGGAAAAGAAAATATCTCATGTTTCTCTGTAATATTTCTTCAACACCCAGATAAATGTTCGTCGGACTCAAGTACTTGAAAATATAATTTCAAATGCAACCAATGTTTTTTTGATGTTTTCTCGCATCTTTGTGTAAGAATTTTTCAATGTGTCTCTGTAATATTTCTTCAACACCCAGATGAATGTTCGTCAGACTCGAGTACTTGAGAATTTAATTACAAATGAAATCGATGTTGTTATTTTGATGTTCTCTTGTGTCTCTGAGTGAGGATTTTGCATATTTGTTTCGGTGTGAAAATAAAAGAAACAAAACCTGGTGAGTGGTTGTTTATTTGATGGAGGATCCTGCACATTTTTTGGGTGCCCAAGTTCGACAATTGTTTTTCAACTATTTAGCCATGACAGGTTCTCTTTAATTTTATTTCAGGTGCTCGAATAAAATAAAGATTTGTCTCCAACTATACATTTATGGTATGGTATCTGCATGTTCTTGATGCCCTAATTGAAAAAAAAAGGAACTCTGTATGGATTGAAACATTAGCTTGATATATTCAGATCTCGCTATAGATATTGCACATGCATAAGATTGGTCGGTCCAAAAATGATATTAAATTGTTTGATGCAAAGGTCGAAGCGTGCTGCTCTATGGAAACTTGTGGGACCTTGATTGCGGCCTGTTTGGAGTTTACTTGGTTCTTGGTTGTATTCTTCATCTTTCAATTTGTAGATCGTGAAACTCCGAGTGTTTTTTGGAGGACACATAACAATAGAATTTAAATTTTTTAGCTAGCCAACCCGCAAGTCCGCTTGTAAATTTGTATAGTGCGGAAATCTGGGTGTTGTTTGCAGGACACATAACTATAGAGGACATGCTTTGCCCTTTAATATAACCTCTGTGACGCAAATGTAATATGTGGCTCATTTTAGCACTTTTCCTTGATCGATGAACTCGGTAAAATTAATCTCCTGGAATAACTTGAAATAAACGAATATACACCGTGTGAATTCCAATGGAGCTATCATATCAACAAGAGGCCCTTAAAATTGAAATTGGTCATTGTTATAATTGTAGTGATAGAATTTTAAAAATATTTGTTTTGTTTACTTCATTTTTTTTAAAATAAGAGATTTAACATCCTTTAATAATTTTATCTAATTAAATTGTACAATATCAATATTTAATATTAATAATTTAGTATTTGAAAATAATGTTTTTAGATAATGTTAGATAGTTGATAGGGATCATCATCCGTAAACAATCACAATCTTGAGCTCGCCAACCCTGGAGTTCGTCTTTCAATTTGTATATCGCGGAACTCTGAGTGTTGTTTGGAGGACACAAAACAATAGAAGTGCAATTTTGAGACAACTAGCCCGCAAGTCCCCCTGTAAATTTGTATATCGCGGAACTCTAGGTGTTATTTGTAGGACACATAACAATAGAGGACCAACTTTGAGCCTGCCAGCCTAAGAACCCACGATCCAAAAAGTAGTTAATTATGGAATGAAGGATCTGTACATGCGCTATAAAATCTCATGTCCATACTTTATAAAATTACATATTTAGTATGTATTACTCATTTTTTGAAAAATTTCTAGTTGCGGAAGTTAGCGGATTCACGTCTTCAGATTTCCAATTACTTTATATCACTAGCTTGAACGACCACTTCCCCATTTCATATTGTACACAATTTTTGGATCACGGGTTTCTGAATAGGCAGGTTACTGGATAGGCGGGTTCAACATTGTGTTTTCATTCTTTCGTTGCCTACAAACAACACACAGACTTACACGATCTACAAATTAGCAAACAAATTGAAATAAAAGAGTATATACTATGCGAAATCTAATGGAACAATCATATGAATGAGAGGAAATTAAAATTCAAATTCATTGTTGTTGTACTTGTGGTGAAGATAACAGTGCAAAAACTTTACTTAAACATCCAAAAATTGATTTTCTTGTAACTTTTGGACGCTTCTCTTATACAAATAGATCCTGGAAACTATAAACATCGATCATTGTATATATTCCTTGATTTAACAACCTGTTAATATTTTTAATTCACTTCAGAGTTATTGTTAAGACCATAAATGGGGATTTCTTACAACAATTCCCGCTTCCAAAAATTGCTATTCGCTTTCTTTTTTTCCCTCTGCTTTCCCTTTCCAGTTACTTACTCGTTTTTCAGAAAATGTCTAGGTGCAGGATTTGGCAGATTCACGTCTTAAATTTTCCATTGTTACTTTTATATCCCCAGCCTAACCAATTGCTTCCTCGTTTCATATTAAACAAACCTTTTGAATCGCGGGTTCCCTCATAGACGGGTTCAACATTACGTTTCCATTGTTCTACCACCTGCAAACAACACCCAGACTTCCGTGATTTATAAATTAGCAAACAAATTCCCCTTCATATCATTTGATTTCTCTTTTTGTTTACTTGGTCCTTTTTCTAAATGTCTCATGCTTTTATATACATCACCCGAAGTTCCACAATATGTACATTTCCCTCTCAACAATGTGCTTCCACTATTACCCTACGTACAAACAACACCCGAAATTCCGCAATATACAAATTGATGGTCGAAATATGTCACTGAGATACAATTTGACCATCGACCCCTCACGTCTCTTGGGTATATCTTATGACCCTTTTTTTGTAACCCACCCGATCGCTTTCCATACTTGGGCTTTTCTTGGAATTTGTTTCATGGGTTAGCAGGTGGGGGAAATGCACAATGCTTGGTAGCTCTTTTCCATCCCTGATACCTTCTTACTTCTTTATAGATATGCAATTATTAAGCATTAAATCTAGTAGTTCATCGTGCAAAAACCGTTAATATTGTCATTAATGTCGGAAAGGCCGGAGAAGATTTTTCATTACTACGAATTAAAGCAATATTTGTGGAGAAGAGTTATCCTTTCCACGTATTCATTTCAAACATGATGCAATATCTTTCATGCGTAGGTTGCTTGGAGGCTTTAAGAAATATATAAGTTTTAATCTCTCTTCACCGTCATAGCCACCTTTGCACTTTTTTCTAAATATGCAATTAGTGATCTTTAATGGTAATATCTCATTACGCACGAACCCTGGAGATTGTCATTGATAAGCAAAAGGATAGAGGATATCTTCCATTGATACGCATTAAACTAGGATTTGCGGAGGGTTATATTATCCCTCCCCAATTTTCATTTCAAACATCGTCTGGAGCAAACCAAAACTATCGTTAAATTTTGGAATCATTTCTATCAAGATATAGTAAACACCCTCGGGCATTATGGCCAGAGGTTCTAGTATTTGAGGGTATATTGCTACTACTCATCTCCCTACGCCCAGGAGAAAAAAAGGAGATGGTCCCTTGGTACACCGAAATATATATTTCAAGCCAAAGAATTCCAAGGCAACCCTGCCTGCTTAGAGAACCTGCTCAGTTGTGTTGATGGCTGGCGTAGAGGTTGATGCCATGGATTAAGAGACAGAAGAAGGTGATATGTTGGATGATGATATGACAATGGATGAGGGCAATGCAAAGACTATTCCCACTCCTGCGCCAAAATTTAAAAAAACCATAACATAAGAAACTTCCATACTCAACGATGGTGGTCCTAAGAACACCAAAAGAAGGAGTTTCAGAAAAGAAACTGACGTTGAATGCAATAGCCTCTTTGCAGCTCGAAAGAAGGTATTCCATAGGTCCAAATTAGTCCATTCTGGGAGGAAGTATTTCACTGTAAGGAAATGATATTTTGATGCTCCCATAGATATATTTCAAGACAAAAAAATATTCAATTGCGGGACTACTATCCTGTTCTCTAGATATAAAATTAACATCTTAGGGAATGAGGACCAAAACTCCCATTGGTGCAAGGCATATTCCTACTAGTCATCGCCTTCCACCCAAAATGGACTAATTGGGCCTCTGAATTGTACGTGCAACTTGTGTCCTTGAATTTTTAGACTGTGGAGAGGCAGTTCCTTGGTGTGTCCTCACTTTCAGTTAAGGGATATTCCATTTTCCTTGCAATGTTTTTCTTCTTCTTCCTCACGGAAAGCTTTTGAGAACTATCAATTTTATCACAAGATGATCCATTGAGGCAAAAACTACAAGGATTTTCTAAAAACAAATGTGATGGTAATCAATTTTGTATGCATGTTGAAGATAATCTTGATGGCTCCTGCATGTTGTGGATCCTATGCCTATGTTAGTGGCATATATGTTCAATGTTTTGGCCCAAAGAACTGGGTCCAATTTCTAAGGATAGATATACAGTGCTGAGTGGTTTTTTTTTTAATGGATTTGCTATTAAATTTTTTTTCCTTGGAGTCTTGGTTGCTGCTTCTTTTTGGGATTTAACGCTTCTTCTCATTGCCATGGTTCAGTAGTTTCGTAGTTCTTTGATATTGTATTTTCTTGGGTAATTTTTTCTAAAATGGAGCATCTAACAATTATATGACAATGTACTGTGCCAATCCATAAAGATTTTATGCAATCAAAAAATGAATTACACACACTTTCAAACCAACGTTCAATTCTATTCATAATACAGATAGAACATAGAAATACCAAATCAAAATGTTGCAGGAAGATCATCATTCTTGTTTCTAGACATGAAATTATTAAGCTTTAATGCTAACAACCCATAATGCAAGAAGTTTCATACTTAAGTTAATATGTTACAGTCATGGAAGAATGTATCAAGAACACACTTACACCCACAAGTTGCAATAAAATTGATCCGGATTTTATGAGCAGAACGAAATGAATACAGATTATTAACATGTGCTTAACACAAAATAACAGAGATACAGTAAAACTTGTTTTCTATTCAATAACGAAATAAGATGAAACTGTAAAATGCAGCAGAAACAAGCTTGCTGGAATTGTGGCGGCTTATCTCTAAGAAGAGATGTGACGGCAGCACGAATTCGTAAGAAGAAGGTTACAATGAGGCTCTGAAGGCATTTTTACAGTGAGAAAGAATTCCAAAAACCCTAGACATCCAAAAACCTAACCCTAGGAGATGAAGTGCCAAAAGTCATGTGGGCCCCGTTTGGGTAAGCTAGTACATCAACTTCTCGGGGTCGTAACTTTTGCATACGATCTCTGTTTTAGGCGTGTGATAGCCCGTTGGAAAGGTATCGTAAAGGAGATTCATTTTGGGGGTTCAATTAGGCCTTAGGTTATAATTAAGAAGCTCAATACTGAAAAACCTTCATTTAGGCCCTCAAAATGGCCCCAGAAGTAAAAACTGCTAAAAATAGTAAATTGCAAAAAATGTCAGAAAGTTGTTTTGAGCCAGTTGGAAAAGGTGGGTGGACACTGATATCCATCTGGATCAATCCTCCCTCCTTAGGAATAAATGGTTTCCATTGTGTTGAGGTCCCCCATTAGATGAGGAAATTTCTGTTGAATTTGGCCCTGGGTGAGCYAGTTGCCTTGGTGCAGGAGCTGCCCTACTTTGACGACTCGATAAAGTTGGATCCTTTGTTGTCAAGTGCCTTTGATATGTCTATCCATAATATGATCATTAGATTTCTATTGTATGCAGTCGGGGTTGAKCTCTATTGGTGTCAGTTGTTCTACTACTTCTGAGGTGTCCAATAATGGTGGGAAATAAGGGCAAAGGAGATCCACGTTGAACACTGGGTGCAGGACAAGGAAAGGAGGAATGTTGAGCTCAAAAGAATTATCCCCCATGGCCTTGGTGATAGTGTATGGTCCATAACAGAGTGGGCGAAGCTTTCTATGGGGTCCTATAAGGCTTTCTTTCTGCAAGTGCAACCAAACTTTGTCGCCCACCTGAAACTTATGTGGCACCCGATGTTGATCATGGTGCTATTTGTACTTGTCATTGGACTTCTATAGGATATCATGAACCTATTGGCGGATGTGCTGGATCCGTTCAATGAACCGAGTGGCTTTGTCAGCTTCAGTTGGAGCAGGAGATGAGTCAACCGAGGTGACCGCAAGGGGAAGTGCAACATCTATGGGACCTATTGGTTGGAATCCCAACCCCACTTGAAAGGGGCTGTGGCCGGTTGAGATATGAAAGGCTCGGTTGTAGATATGCTGGACATAGGGAAGGATCTCATCCCATGTGTGAGGGTTCTTTGAATTATACATCCGAAGGATATGCACAATCATGCAATTTACAACCTCGGTTTGGCCATCTGTCTGGGGGTGGAAGGACGTGGATTTGGTGAGCTTGGTCTCCAGTAGTGATCAGAGGCTCGACCATAATGTGCTAAGAAATCGACTATCCCGATATGATACAATGGTTTGTGGGATTCCAAAATATACCCAAACTCGTTCAAAGAAGAGCTTGGGAGTGGCCTATGCTGTGATGCTCCTCTTGCAGGCAACCAGAATCGCCATCTTAGAAAAGCAATCAACAACCACAAAATCATAGTCATTTTCCCGCTTGGTGGATGGGAGGCCTGACATGTAGTCCATTGAGATGGATTCCCATGGCCTGTTAGGAGTAGGAAGAGGGGTGTACAAGCCCTGTTTCTTAGTGGTCAGTTTGGAAATAGCGCAGGCAGTGTAGGACCTGATATACTTGTCGACCTCCTATCGAAGTTTCGTCCAGTAGAAATGTTTCTGTAACATCGCCACTATCTTTTCAATGTGGAAGTGTCCTGCCACCTGACTGTAGTGGGATTCCCAGATCAACTTCGCTCGCTCACTTCATGGAACACAAATATGGCCCAGACGACACAACAACCCATCCTGAAGATGGAAATTATCAACAACTGCATTTGCACCCAACATTTGGTAGGTGGTGGCGAAGTCAAGGTCTGTCTCATAGAGTTGGGGCCATCCATATGTCTCATGGTTGCAAGAGTCTAGCACCGTGGTGAGTGTCGCGACTGGTAGTCTGCTGAGGCAATCAACGATGTGATTGGTGCTTCCTATTTTATACTTGAAGTTGAGGTGGAATTGTTGCAAGTATGTGGACCACTTTTGATGGAGGTCATTCTGCAGTTTTCCCTGTGTCTGCATGAACTGCAGTGGCTTATGATCGGTGTGGATGACTCTCTCCTTCCCAAGAATGTAATGTCTCCACTGGCAGCATGCTTGCACAATGGAGTATATTTATTTGTCGTAAGTAGGGTACTTATGGAAAGTATCGAACAGTGTCTCACTATGATAGGCCACAGGGTGGTCGTGCTGAGTGAGAACGATGCCCACAACATAGTTTGAAGCATCTGTATCGATCTCAAAGGGATGTTGCAGGTCTAGTAGTGAAAGTATTGGGTCTGAGCATAAGCATTACTTCAAATCATCGAACGCTTGTTGTTGGGACCGTACCCATGCAAATTTCGCCTTACCACCATCCCTGTTTATTTGGCTGAGGGCCCATGCAATATGGGAGAAACCCAACACGAACCTGTGGTAGAAATTATCAAGTCACAAGAAGCTCTGAAGCTGAGTCAGTGTTGTTGGGGCTGGCCAGTCATGGACGACTTGGATCTTGGCTGGATCCACATGTACGCCATGCTGATCAATGATGTAGCCTAGGTAGTGGACCCTGTCCATGCCGAAGGAGAATTTTTCTAGGTTGGCATATAGCTTGTTCTGCCACAGGGTGTGCAGAACCTGTTGAATATGCTACAAGTGTTCGGCCCAAGTCTTGCTGTAAATTAGAATGTCATCCAGATACACCACTACAAACATATTGGTGAATGGTTGCAGGATATCATCCATCATCCTCATGAAAGTGGTTGGAGCATTTGTCAAACCAAAAAGCATGACCAACCATTCAAAAATTCCTTCCTTTGACTTGAAGGCGGTCTTCCATAAATCTGTTTGTTCTATCGGGACCTGGTGGTAGCCAGACTTTAGATCAATTTTACTGAAGTATTTGGCCCCCATGAGTTGATCAAGGAGGTCATTGATTTGGGGAATCGGGTACCGGTTTCTGACACTGATTTTATTCGGAGCCCAGTAATCAATACAGATTCATCAGGTTCCATCTTTCTTCTATACCAGCATGATTGGGCTCCTGCAAGGTGATGAGTTGGGGCGGATGTTCCCCTTGTGGAGTAGTTCTTGGATATATCGCTTGATCTTCTCATTCTCTAACAAAGAGCGACGATAGACTAGCCTATTGGGCAGCAGTGCACCGGGGGTCAGATCGATGGGGTGCTTGACCTGGTAGTGTAGAGGTACCCCTGTAGGTGAGGAGAAGATATCTGAGTATTCTTCCATGACCTTATCTACTTGCTTCTACTGTGTGGAGAGGTCGCCCGCAGAGACCCTAGATGTGGCTATGACCTTTCTCTTATTCTGAGAGCGAATCACGAAGAAGACAAACTTCCCCATCTGCGAGATGACCTTCCTGCATTGCTTAACAAAGATCAAGAAAATAGCACTAGGTAGGACTGCCTCAGGTATCCTGTACAATTTCCTATTCAAAGTAATAATAACACTATGAGGCCTAGACTCATATACAACATGACGTTTCCATAAATAAGGTTGGCCCAAAATAACATCACAAACTTCAAGAGGAGCAACATCACACAATACCTCATCTTTGAAGGGCTTGATGCCATATGACAGTCGACATTGTTGGCTGACACGAAGATCGCTTCCTTGGTGGATCCATCCAATGGTGTATGGTTGTGGGTGAGACGTTGTTGGTAGGGCTAGCCGCTTGATGACCTCTGCTAAGATGAGGTTCTTTTGGCTATCGCTATCAACAATGAAGTGCAACAGGGTGCATTTTACCCACATCTATGAATGGAAGAGGCGCTCTCCTTCTTCTGGCTCGTCTGGTTCACCAGGCTGGAGCTTGGTGGTAGCAACGGTGGCACTGAATTCTGTTTCAATGATCCATATTCCCCTTTCTGGTTCTGTCTTGGATTCAGAATCTGCATCTGATTCAAAGATTTCACTTCGGCCACCAACGACTGCTTTGAGCGGCAGTCAGTAGTGTTATGCCAAGGGCTCTTATGAAAGTCGCACCACTTCCCGGTATCTTTCTTTGTCTTTCTGGTGTCATTCTTTGCTTGCGGCTTGTACTGGTTGTCTTAATACTATCCATCTTTGCTCTGTCATTTGTTCAATGGGTTGGGGCCTCTCTTTCCTGGATTTTGTTGTGAGGGGTTCCTAGGCCCAAATTGTCGCATCTTTTGTTTGAGCTTTTGCTTGATTTTGAGGGCATATCGGTAGGTCGCGCCCAAGGATGAGATGTCTAGAAATTCCATTTCGGTCTGGATGTACCTATGCAGAGCACCGCGATACATGAGCACTAGATTTCACTCTGAATCTTTGATACCCAACTTGGTGCGCAAGGTATGGAATATATTTGTGAAATATGGCAGTGCTTGGTCTCTTTCTTGTTGCAGTGTGGTCCATTTGGTATACAGGTCGTCATAACTTTCGACAGGGTAGTATTGTTCCTTAATAGCATCCCTGAAGGATTCCCAGGTTGTTATGACTGAAAATAATGAGGTTTCCTCTATTTCCTTTTGCTCAGAGAAAGTTTCCCACCAATCTTTGACATGGGGAACACCTTTGAGGAGCCCAAAAGTAATCTTTTCCCTATTCGAAAATTTATGAACAAAAAAATACCCTTCTAGTAGATTCAACCACTTGTCTACAACATATGCATCTATCTGACCTTCAAATATAGGAATATAAAAGTTTATTTGTACCTTGAAGGGGGCAGGGCCTCCGTTTGAAGAAGATGTGTCGCTTGTTGGTAGTCGCCGAAGGATTTGTGCGAAATTATCCATCATCTCGTTCCTTTGTTGCATGAGGGATTCCTCAATCAACAGTTTGAAAGGATATCCTGTCCCATAATCTTTCTTTTCTCCTTCCATGGGAGGTCTCTTGGGCATGTGAGAGTTTCTGTCCTCAAGAGAAACAAGCTCGAGACCCAACTCTTTGTACTCCAACCTCGTTGGGGACATGCATTAAGACGACAAGGAGCAGACCGCTCTGATACCACTGATCTGGATTTTATGAGTAGAATGAAATGAATACAGATTATTAACAGGTGCTTAACACAAAATAACAGAGATACAATAAAACTAGTTTTCTATTCAATAACGAAATAAGTTGAAACTGTAAAATGCAGTGGAAACAAGCATGTTGGAATGGTGGCGGCTTATCTCTGAGAAGAGATGTGATGGCAACACGCATTCACAAGAAGAAGGTTAAAATGAGGCTCTGAAGGCCTTTTTACAATAAGAAAGAATGCCCAAAACCCTAGACATCCAAAAACCTAACCCTAGCAGATGAAGCGCCAAAATTCATGTGGGCCCCATTTGGGTAAGTAAGTACATCAACTTCTGAGGGTCGTAACTTTTGCATACGATCTCCATTTTAGGCATGTGATAGCCCGTTGGAAAGGTATCGTTGAGATTCATTTTTGGGGTTCAATCATTCCTTCAACTATCATTGAAGAGATCGATACTGAAAAACCTTCATTTAGGCCCTCAAAATGGCCCCAGAAGTAAAAACTGCTAAAAATAGTAAATTGCCAAAAATCTCAGAAAGTTGTTTTGAGCCAGTTGGAAAAGGTGGGTGGCCATCGATATCCATATGGATCAAAAATATAATATTCAATAAAGAATTCATTGATAATTACTAGAAAATGATGGTTTTGCAACAATGGGGCTTGTTTGAAACCAATTCGCGCTTACGAAAATTGCCCTTTGATTTTTTAATTTCCCACTCTTTTATCCCCTGTAGTTTCTCTTTCTGGTTACTTAATCATTTTTTTCCAAAAATGCCTTGTTGGGCGAGTTGGTGGATTCACACGTTTTGACCAAGTGCTTCCCCTTTGTCTAAATTTCACTTTCCATTGTTTCATGACCTATAATTAACATTTTGAGTTCTGCGATATGTAGATTTACTCCTGGACTCCCACATCATCCCTTCCTCCATGTTACACATTTTGCACCAAAATGTTTCGATATATACAATTTGACACTCGAGGCCTTACGACTCCTCGCGAACCCGTCACCCTATTTTGAGGCTCGTCTGACTCCCTTCCACACTTAACAATTTCTTGACATCTCTTTGGCAGATCGTCAAGTTCACAGGTTCAGGAAATTTCAAATTTCTATATGTTGTTTCCTGTGCCTGCTACCTTCATATTTATTTCGAAGCATATGCAATACGTACATACAACTTATCCAGCAACATACAAAAACTATCTTGCCAAGAAATGGAATATCTATTGCATATTTGAATATATTGGACCTTCTTTTCCCTCTTCTATACTTGACCAAATTGCTTTTTCTTTTTCCCCTCTACTATCTCTTTCTCTTTGCTTAGTCCCTTTTCTGAAAATGCGAATTTGACCAACCAGACGCCATTCAATGCCTAGGCACTTTTCAGATCATGAATTCTCGAACACGCAGGCTCTATATTAAACCTCCATTGTTTCGTTGCCTGCAAAAAACACCCAAACCTCTGCCATGGGTTTCAAAATAGGTTGACAAGGGTTCCCTCATGTACAGATCCCTCATTCGATACTGAGCCACTTTTTGGATCATGGGTTCTTAGGCTAGCGGGCTCAAAATTGGGCCTTTATTGTTCTGTGTCCTACAAGTAGCACCCAAAGTTCCATGATATACAAATTGATAAGCAAACTTGCGGGCTGGCTGGATCAACATTGCACTTCTATTATTCTGTGTCGTCCAAAAAAACTTGGAGTTCCGTGATATACAAATTGACAAACAGACTCTAGGGATGGTGGGCTCAAGATTGCAATTGTTTACGGATGGAAAAGTGCTAAAACGAGACACATACTAAATTTGCATCAGAGGTTAAATTGAAGGGGAAATAATGTCCTCTATAGTTATGTGTCCTACAAACAACACCCAAAGTTTCGCACTATACAAATTGGCATGCGAACTTGCGGGCTGGATGGCTAAAAAATTGCAATTCTATTGTTATGTGTCCTGCAAACAACACTCGGAGTTATGCGATATACAAATTGACAGATGAAACATACAACCAAGAACCAAGTAAACTCCAAACGGGATGCAAGAAAGATCCAACAAGGATCCATAGAGAAGCACACATCGACCTTTGCACCAAACAATTTGATATCATTTTTTGGCAGAACAATCTAGTGCACGTGCAATCTCTATAGCGAGATATGAATATCTAGCACTCCCACATCATACCCTCTTTTTTTATACCCACTTTGCACACAAAATTTTTGAGACCTACAATTTGACCTTTGGGTCCTCACGTCTCGTGGGGACTTATTGTCACCCTGTTTTGAAGCCCCTGCGTCTTCTTTCCATATTTCACCATTTCTTGGAAACTCTTTCACGCCTCTAGTACCATACTTACCTATATTTTTTGTCTTCCATATTCCTGAACATGCGGACTGCACTTCGAGTGTTCCTTTACTTGCAAATAGTCCCCCCTACTTCCAAGATATAGAAATTGACTTCTGGACTACTACATCAACCCTCTTCCGTGTTACACAGTATGCACTAAAATTTCTGATCATTACAATTTTCCCATCGGGCCCTCATGCCTCCTCCAGGACCCTTTTCAGCTTATTTTGATGCTCATCAACCTTCTTTCCATGACCAATTCTTGCAATCTCTTTAGCGGATCGTCGGGTTGGCGGGTTTAAACAATTTCCAATTCCAAATTGTTGTTTTTTGTGCCCGTCACCTCCACACTTCTTTCCAAGTATATGCAATAAGTATATAACTTCTCCAGAAACATGCACAAAAGATCTTTCCAGGAAATGGAATATCTATTACAGATGTGAATATATTAGCCCTTCTTTTTCTTCTTCTATACTTAACCAAATTCCCATTTCTATTTTCCGTGTACTTTATCTTTCTCGTCACTTAGTCGTTTTTCCTACATCAGCCCCTCTTCCGTATTACACAGTGTGCACTCAAAATCTTCGATCACTGTCGGGGCCTCATGTTTCCACATTAATTCTTTTTAGCCTATTTTGAAACCAGTCCAACTGCTTTCCATGACCATTTCTTGCAATTTCTTTCACATATCGTATTCCCAGTCATTGTTTTCTATGCCCGTCACCTTCACACGTGTTTCCAAGTATATATCTTTCCAAGAAATGGAACATCTATTACAGATGTGAATATATTAGCCCTTCTTTTTCATCTTCTATGCTTAGCCAAATATTCGTTTCTCTTTTCCCTGAACTTTGTCTTTCTCGTCACTTATTCATTTTTTCAAAAATGTCTAGTTACATGGGTAGGTGGACTTGCAGGTTCATGTTTGCACTCATACTCTTATATAGCGACATCGACCGACCACTTCCCCATTCCATACCCAACCACTTCTTCTATCGCGGATTCCTTGTAGGTGGGCTCTAGATTGGACTTCTATTGTTCCATGACCTACGAATAGTACCGTGACTTCTGCGATATACAAATTTACAACCGGACTTAGATCATACTGTCTTCCTTATTACATTCTACCAATCATGCCCTCTTCCATGTACAAATTTTTCACTTAAAACTTATGAGACACACAATTTGACCATCAGGTCCTCACGTCTCCTGTGGAATTATTGTCACCCCATTTTGAATCTCGTCTCTCTTCTTTCCATACTTCACCATTTCTTCGAATTCCTTTCGCGGAATGTCGGGTTGGAGGGTTCAAGAAATATCCAATTCCTAATCGTTGTTTCGTGTGCCCGTGACCTTTTTCAATTAGAAATTATCAATTATATATAAGATCTTATTTCTAACTATGAAATTAGCAAGAGTTAATGCTAAACGAGGATTTGAGGAAATCTTTCATTAATACGCATAAAACAAAAATTTCTGGATGGTTATATTATTCCTTTCGACTGTCAATTTCAAACATCATGGAATGTCATTTGCGCATCGTCAGGTTGGTCACTTCACGAAATATTCAATCCTCAATTCTGAACATGAGTCTGACCAACCATTTCCCTATTCCATACTAAGCCACTTTCTGAGAATTCCGCAAATATACAAATCGACTGTTGAATTGCCCCATCATGCTCTCTTTTGTTTTACATGTTGTGCAGTCAAAAATTCGGATACATAAAATTTGACCATGGGACAGTCACCTCTCGTGAGTATCACCCGTAACCCTATTTTGAATACCATCCAACCGCTTTTCAGACCTTTCCATTCGTTCCTTTCTCTCCCTCGTCTCTATGACCTTCTCACTTGTCTATAATAAAAAAATGTTTATATATATATATTACATTTTGCACTGAAAATTTTCGAGACATACAATTTGATCGTCGGGTCGTCACGTCACCTGTGGAAATATTATCACCCCATTTTAAAGTGCATCTGTCCGCTTTCAATACTTCGCCATTTTTTTGAATTTCTTTTGCGAGTCGTTGAGTTGGTGGGTTCAAGAAATATCCAATTCCTAATAGTTGTTTCATGTGCCCATGCCCTTTTTCAGTTAACAATTATATAAGATATTATTTCTGAGTATGAAATTAGCAAACGTTAATGGTAAACTAGGATTTGAGGAAATCTCCCATTAATACGCATAAAACCAAAATTTCTGGATGGTTATATTATCCCTTCCGAGTGTTAATTTCAAACATCATGGAATGTGAGTTGAGCGTCGTCATGTTCGTTCGTTCACAAAATCTTCAATCCTCGATTCTGAAAATGAGTCTGACCGACTGTTTCCCTATTCCATACTTTGCCACTTTCCCAAAAAATTTCAAATATACAAACCGACCGCTGAATTGCCCCATCATGATCTCTTCCGTTTTACACTTTTTGCAATCAAAAATTTGAACATGGGACACTCGCCTCTCCTCAGTATCCCCCATAACCCTATTTTGAATCTCGTCTGACAGTTTTTTAGACCTTTCCATTCGTTCCTTTCTCTCCCCCGTCTCCGTGACCTTCACACTTGTCTATAATAAAAAAATGTTTTAATATATATATATATATATATATAGTTTCTAAATATGCAATTATTAACATTTAATTCTAACAGCTCATCGTGCAGGAACCATATAGATTGTCATTGATGGGCGAAAGGCTTGAGGAGATCTCCTATTAATACTCATTAAACAAAGATTTACGGAGGGTTATATTATCCCTTCCGAGTGTTGATTTCAAAATCATGAAATGTCATTCGCACTTCGTCAGCTTGACACATTCACAAAACCTCCAATCCTTAATTGTTTTTCGTTGTACCCACCACCTTCGCAATTCTAAATATGCAATAAGTAAGCTTTACTGCTAACAATTCATAATGAAGCACCCATACAGATTGTCATTAATCAATGAAAAGCTCGAGGATTTTTCCCATTCATAAGCATTTAACCAGGATTTTCTGGAGAGTTATATTATCGGCTCCAACAGTTCATTTAAAAAATCATTTGGAGCAAACCAATGTTCTCATAAACCTATGGAATCAACTCGACAGGAGTTCTGTGGAGATACAGTGAACATCTTCAGGCGCGAGGACTAGAAATTTTAGTGTTCGAGGGCATATTCTTGTTACTCAACCCATGCCACCAAGAATGAAGTAATTTGTACATCTGGGATTTCTCGTGCAAGCCGTGTCCCTGAAGTTTTTGAATGTAAGGAGTTGGTCTCTTGGTGCACCGATAAATTTATTTTAGAAAAAAGAATTATTCCACTACGGGACAACTCTTATGTTTCTTTGTCACCTCAGGTCTTCCGCTAGATGTTAATATTGTTGGAGCCAACATTGATGTTCAAAGGATAATATTACAAACAGTTCCTAGCAAATCATAATAACGGGTTGGACCTCTTGACCGATTTATTGGAAGACCCGATGGTAGTTCCTGAATATGTCACAACCTTGCAGGTTAATTCATTTAGAAATCCATTCTATGAAATTGCCTAGTTGTTTAGAAGAATAATGGGACATGAGTCCACAAAAACTATTTCATGGATGGCTCTTTATATTTTGTATTTCACGGTCAAGGAACAAGCCATTTTTTATTGGGGCAAGTTGATTTCCAATGAAATTTGTTTCCAATTGTCAAGCTTCAAAAGGGAAAAGGAATTGTATATGTCATCCTACTTAGCTTTTGTGATCACACATTGCTGCCAGTTTCCAGAACTGTCTCTGTCTAAGAATTTCAACTAGGAATTCAACCAAGTAACATTCTTCTACCAGGCCTTGTGGAAACACGAGGCTTCCCACTGTTTTTATGATGTTTTTAATGGCTTCGTGTCTATTTTCAAAGTTTTTTTGTTAGGAGAAGATACTCCCCGCATATCTGAATAGGAAACCAGGTTTTTGGACAGGAAGGGGACACTTGAACATTTGGATAATTACACTGTGATAAAAAAATTTGGCTCTAGGGATAAACTTTCTCTCCATCCATGTCACATTATGGACATAATGTTTGTTACAAAAGTAGCACGGAAATACAACTATTGGTTGCATCTATTCCAATAGAAGAAAAAAATAGTTAATTCATTTGCCTTAGAAAGTCCGGGACTTCGTGTTGAAAAACGTCAACAAAATTGACGAATTCGTAGCGCATTCTAGCAACTTGAACCTGACATATGCTGAAATCCTAAGAGGGTTCGACCCCGATAAAAATTTTCCGCAACATTTACAAACACTTGGCTTTGACAATTGTTTTTTCAAAAAACACCTCACCGAAAACAAAGACACTGGCATCAATTATCCTGCTTCTGATGCTGACAACCTAGACACACTGCAAAGAATCACTAAATTGTACATGCAACAGGGGAAAGGCCCTAGTGACAAGAGTGTTCAATCAACGAATAACACTCCCAAAAGTACAACATCCTGGAGCATCGCTCCAACGAGCCACCACATCAACAAAGCAACTCAAACTTATTCAAACAGAGGAGGAGATAACGACCCTCCTCACTCTAAAATTGATAGTTCTCACAAGCTTCCAGTAGACAAGAAGAGAAAAAAAAATGTCGGATAGGCAGAAGAACCCGAAATTTAGAGTGAGAACATGGAACTTGTGCCTGATCTGGATAGCGTACTCTGCTACCTTGATCATCCTGGAGACGCGATCCAGCATAGTCATCCAATGGATATATATGATACCAAATTTTTTGATGAAGATGAATCCTTCGTGTTCGAGAGCGCTATTTTTGACAACGAGTCCAAAAAATTGATTATTGAAAAACAAATTGTAAAAAATAAGAAAGGAAAATCTTGTTGAGAGGTTAACCTTGCGAACATGCAGTCGTGCCCAATATTTCAACTTCACATAGCGAGTGGAGATGCACTTAATGATTCCATTAGAGGCATCGAGGCCGAGAATGCTAGACTGAAGGATCGGGTCAAGGAATTGGAAGAGTTTTTTATTCCTATGCCATTGCTTGCCAATCCTTTGGCAATAGCCGTGCATGCCACCCCTGCAGTCAAGTTAAAAGGATCCTCCATCCTCCTCACATCTTGTAGAGGATATATGGATAATAATATCAAGAAAATAATGGAACTAATTACTCACATGTGGGAAACATCACTAACCATGATTTCCCTTGGAACGAGAGCACATAATTTGCTTGAACATTTGCAGGACTAGTTAAAAGATGAAGAACATTTCTATTTAAACATGGTCCTTCTTTTTGGCACCATTGTCAAGAACATGATAGAAACTAGAAGAAGACAATAAGATTTTCCATCCAAAAACTAGATTGGACAATCAAATGCATGATGGAAAGAAAAAGTGAAGAACCTCCATCTCATTTTTTAGTCATGTGAACAAGCCATATCAAATAAAGAAAAATTATTCACAAAGTTGTCGAGAATAAACTTATTTTAAAGGACCAACGGCTTCCAAGACCCCAACTTAATCGTCAACTCATTGCCCGTAACTAGGCAAGACTTCGATAAACAGGTTGATATGTTTAAGGCGCTGTCTTTAGAAAAGTTTTACAGCATCCTTGAATATGTTCAAGATGACGTCGACGACTGGTTAGTCAACTATTTAGTATAGAATGAGGAAATTGATCAGGCTCTACGTAATCTTTTTATCGACTTTGGGGAATTAGAAAATGAACTTTTCAACATAAAAATCAGGAATGAGATCAATGTCACCCCAATGAGAAGTTGCATTGAAGGATGGCTTTAACAATTCCAGAACCTGTCCATGACATCAATGAAAAGACATCCACAAGAAAATAACAAAATGGGTCATATGTACCATCAGTGTAAGTGTACCGATCACATCCTTCTTTGTTTATCAACCCACTTATTCCACTTTTTTAAATAGAAATGTCTAGCCAAATACTGATACCTTTCAAAAAAAAAAAATCTAGGTATTTCACTCTATTGTCGCCCACTTCTTCTTTCTACAGTCCTATTTCTTGTACATATTTCTCTTATGGTCCGTGGGAACCTCAATGAGAGTCTATATGAAAAACACATTGAAATTTCCAAGAATATGTAACAAACTTTTATTTTTTGATATATTTCAAATAAAATTGTTTTTTTGTTTCCTTTTATATTTATGTCCTCATACATTTTTATCTTTCATGAGTCTATATGACAAATCCATTTAAATTTCCACGAACATATAACTTATTTAATATATTTCAAACTAAACTTTCTTTTGTATCTCCTTTTATATTTGTGTTGTCATAAATTTTTACACAAATTATATTTTGTTATATACTTTCAAAAAATAAATGGAGTTGTAGCCACATGTCATTTACTACATGGATACTACCACATCTCATCTTCCTCAACTACTTTTTCCTATCCACCACACAACCTTGTTCATTGAGGGTATCATTAAGAAAATAAAATTTACAATCATAATATAGAAGACATGTTAAGAAGAGCCCGTGGCAAGATCTATATTAAATCTATGCTATATAAAGTCCATGTTGTAAAACATTTCAAGGATGAGCTTGTATGCCTCCTCGGACGTTGACAAAGTCTATTCTATTGGCCTTCATTTTTTAGGTGAGTGAAGGTCTCTTAGTTATTGAGAGTTATTCTAGTTTGAATTTGATAGATTTCGGATACACTATTTTAGACTTGTCAAACATTTACTATATGCCTTAGCTTGATAGTTTGAGTTCCTTTGATAATTGGCCTAATTACCCTGTAAGTAGGTCACCAAACTTTGGTTTTTTTTTTTTTATAGTTGGCTTGGTTACCTTTTGGACATGCCTTTGCCCACCAAACTGTGGATTTTTTTTTTTTATGGACATCTGGTGGCTATGGCTACTATAGCTACATGGTTCTGATGGTATATAATGTTAATATATAAGTAAAAAATATCCCATTTCTTATTAAAAAATTATAATGTCGTACATAATATTAAATAATAATACAAAATTATACTCACACAATTAATTTATCAATATTTATATTTAAATAGCATAAAATAATATTAAAAATTAAAATAACAAATTGATGTAGGGGTTTTTATAATGATTTTTAATTATAGCTGAGTTTTTAATGACATGATTTCATATGAGAATACTTTTGTTTATCATGATGTCAATCATTAACTTTTTTGGCAAAATATGTAGGTTTGTCATTAAAAGGGTGATTAACATAAAAATGATTGATTAAGAGATTAGTCTCAATAATTTGGGTTTAGAGTTTTTATTGAGTATATTTTAGTTTTTTTACTGCATTTCTTTAACATGTATTGGTGGGATGCGTCTGCGGCGTTTGCTTTTACCACGAAATGTCTGATTGTGGTAATGTTTCATATGCAGAGTTGAAACGCATGCGCCATATCAGTCTGTCGAGTGCCGACTGTCTCCAATTCGAGCTGGAGAGGTGGGTGAACGAGGATGGAGTCTTCCATGGTGGCCCGTGGGTTTATCTCGGAAAAGACATGGCAGTTATTTAGATGAGTATTTCGCTGGCAACTCCAAAACTCATTCACTGCTGGACTAGGCACATGAAGGGTGGTTTTCTTCCAGTTGTTGTTGAAAAAAAAAATGTTCGCGTTACTCCACAGTAATAGCGTTTGTCTAACTTAAACCGCTTATGGCTCCATTGTTACTTCATTGTTCTTCAGTCAGCAAACATGAAGAAGAGACAATCCAATCTGAATTTATTCTACACCTAGACAAAGACGGTTGAATATGTTTCTTTAACATTTATTTTTTCAGCGTCAAATTATTGTCAACTTATTGCATGGTTGAGACATTGTAGTCTATGATCAGTCTAACTTTCTTAGCTTTAATTATTTCATTTTCTGTGCTCCATAACTAGTGTGTTTTAAAATATCAATTAATATATGAATGGAACATTGAAAACGAGCTCTGCTATCTCTTGATTGATTTTTGCATTTGTATTCTTTTGGGTTTTCATTTATTGTTCGTGTACTTAGATTTCTTATCAGATTTACTGTTTGTATAATATAAATGTTTACACAAAATAAATGCTCACAGTTAATTGGTTGAGTTCAAACCTTTACAGTTTTGCTTTATGGCTAATTGGTTGAGCTAAAGGGTCTATATCCACTTCTTTGTTTATGTTTGTAACTGTCTTGTGTTCAATATTCTTGAATTTTTTTATTGGTTAAGATGTGAATATAACATTTATCAATCAAATTTTCATTGGTTAAGAATTCAATATAACATTTATCAATAAAATTCAGATTAAGAATTGGTTAAGAATTTTTTTATTGGTTAAGATGTGAATATAACATTTATCAATCAAATTTTCATTGGTTAAGAATTCAATATAACATTTATCAATAAAATTCAGATTTCAATCAAACCAATAATAAAATTTTCAAAAGTTTGAAAAAAATACTACTTTTCTTAATTGGAATTAAAGGCTAATAAAACTGAATTTCATAACAAAAGTGTTTCAATGTTTAATGTTGATGAGTTATTCAAAGTTATGTGTGATAAAGAGGGTAACCTAATATTTCTTAATGAAATAATCCATCTAAAATTTATTTTGTTTATCATATTTAAATCAAAATAATTACTTATCAACTAATAAATGGAGAGAAACAAAAATAATAATTCAACCATGATTTACTTTTAGTAAATAAATGATAAAAAATATATATATGTTTTTCTTAATGAAATAATCCATCTAAAATTTATTTTGTTTATCATATTTAAATCAAAATAATTACTTATCAACTAATAAATGGAGAGAAACAAAAAAAAATGATTCAACCATGATTTACTTTTAGTAAATAAATGATAAAAAAATATATATATGTTAATTTATGGATATGCTAATTTTTGAAGTAATTAGTAGTTCCATGTTCTAGTTATTTACATTGATATGGAAGCACTTCCAGCACATGAAATAAAGAGATTTAGTTGAACAAAGGTTTTCCATTCTAATAAGCTTGGGAGAATGGGATAAAACATCTCAAAATAATCTCTAGCTTCATTGAGTACATAGCATGCTCTTCTAATGTGAATTTGAAGAGCTCCAAAACCACTTTCATTATTAGGTATTCCTTTCTCAATCCCATCATTCAAAACTTATAATATTGATAAAAATAAAAAAAAATACAAATATTTGCACTCAAAAAAGATTAGTATTTAGCTTAAAATTTGGATATTTAAATTTATTATAAATAATCCAAAACCCCTTATCACATTTTCTAATGAAATTACAAATATTAGAATGAAATTACAAATTTGCAATTCTAACTAAGAAAAAAACAAATATACCATTTTGGACCAAAAACTCTCTTACATGGAAAAGAATTACTAATTTTAAATTACAAACTAAACAAATTAAAAAACGTTTTAATTAACCTTTAGGCCACCCGTCTGCAGCTATGATCTAATCCATGGTAACGGCTATTATCCAATGCATTGTAGCAGTAACGAATGTATTGTACAAAGGGATTTCCTCCAAGAAGTAAAGACCTCCAATTAGCTTAAGAAAAGTAAAGCATTACACCAATTATCGGGGGACCTGTCTAGATATGGCCCTTCCCAAGCATCGAGTTTGTACTACAAATGCTCGATAAGGCCAAGCTCACCACTTTTTGAAGGTCGTGGGTGCGGCCTAGTGGTAAGGTCGGTCATGTAATGACGGTCAGGTCTCGTGTTCAAACCCGAACATGGTCATTGCTCGCTTCTTAATTAACCGTTCTCAGCCAAGCTCACCACCTTTTAAGGTCGTGGGTGCGGCGTAGTGGTAAGGTAGGTCATGTAATGACAGTCAGGTTTCGGGTTCAAACCCGAACATGGTCGTTGATCACTGCCTAATTAACCGTTCTGAGCCAAGCTCACCACCTTTTAAGGTCGTGGGTGCGGCGTAGTGGTAAGGTCGGTCATGTAATGACGGTCAGGTCTCGGGTTCAAACCCGAACATGGTCGTTGCTCGCTGCCTAATTAACCGTTCTGAGCCAAGCTCACCACCTTTTAAGGTCGTGGGTGCGGCGTAGTGGTAAGGTCGGTCATGTAATGACGGTGAGGTCTCGGGTTCAAACCCGGACATGGTCGTTGCTCGCTGCCTAATTAACCGTTCTGAGCCAAGCTCACCACCTTTTAGAGCACCTGAGTGGGCCCAATGGTTAAGAACATGTGTTATCTCCGGGGAGGTCACAAGTTCAAAACCGGCGGGGGGTAGGGATGCTCATATTGGCCCATTGTGACAAGGTTGGAAGGGTAGACGACCCGTGGGATAGAGGTTCACTTCGGTGGGACTCGGGACGTCTCGACCCCTGCTGAGTCACAAGTTATTGGTATATCTGGCTTGCGGGCTGTTGGATATACTCTTGGGAGGTTTTTGTTCCCATGGTTAAAAAAAAAATGCTCGATAAGGCCCTTCTCAAGCATCGAGTTTGTAATACAAATGCAAAGAGTTCATATATTTTTAACTAAAGAGACGTTTTAGGGGAAAAATAAAATAAATAAACAAATAAAGGAGGTTGTAAATAATGAGATTAAATTAGAGAGTGTTTTCAATAATCAATTTCATATGTAAATGTATTTATGTAATCCCATAGAGGCAGACATGAGAGTGATAGTGAGTGAGTTGTTGTAATCTCCATTAACTGAATAATAATAAAACTTATGCCCAAAGTTAGAATCCTAGCTAAAAGTTACTGCAAATAAGTGATGCAGGAGCATCTCTCCATGCCAGCCAGCCAGCCAGCCACGTCAGCGCACATGCATTCAAATAGAGGCGCAACCTCATTTGAATATTTGAAATGAATGTAATAAATGTTTTAGGCTGGTGAGCCATGAATGCCATGCCTTTGCGTAGGCTGTAGATAAGATAGGCATTTATTGTAGATCGGCTGAGATCTAGTTCTGGATAGCAGACTAGACAACTATTGATTGTAAATTAATAGAGTAGGTGAACCTGGAGGAATGGGCCCTCAAGTAAAAGAGATATTCAGATCTCATTTTGAGTTAGTTGAGGTAGAGAGTAGAATGATTGTATGAGAGAGTCGAGAGAGAGCTCGAGGAACACCTTGTAAAATAAGCAGGCATTTGCCATTATTAATACAAAGCAGTTTTTCCTGCATTTCCTGTCATTATATGCATGTTTGTGTGTGTGTTCATTATATGCTACATTTGTGTATTGTGGTTATTCCATTACAGGGAAGGTGTTTGATTTCAGGAGAGAGCGTCTTTGAGGTTTCATGCCAAGAGGGCGTGACAGAGTGTCGAGACTCTGAATACCGGTGCACAGAGAAGGCACTTCTGAACTCGGAGGAGTCAGACAAAGATGTGCTGAGAGCACAAGCACTGAAGTCAACAACTCATATAGAAGGAAAACCTTTGAGGTTACTGAACATCTCAAGAGTCAAGGCAGTGTAGCTGAGACACTGTTGTGGATAGAACCTGTTAGGAGTTCTGTAGGAGCTCTACCAAGAGGGTATCGAGCATGTGTACAGAGGCACACAGAGGAAAGAACTCTACTATGAATTCTGAAGGACCAGAATTCTGTTGAGGATTTTGGGAAGCTCTGTCTAGAGGACATCGAGCGAAGTGCGTTAGTGCACAAAGAAAACATAGTTGTTAAGTGTGCGGTGGAAAAGATACTCCGCCAGGAGGGCGTTAAGAGAGTGTGCAGATAGCACAGGGGGAAGGAACTCTTTGAGTTCTATCATCTGAAGGAAGCATCCACTAAGGGAGCTTTCACTGGGTTACTAAATACTCAGAGCACTCAGTAATAGGTTGCTTGAGTTGGAAGACTACAAGAGGGCATCATATTCTCCATCTGTGGGAAAAAAAGGAGAATGAGTTTCAACTGTTTCTCTGTTTGAGCCAGGAGATTCCTGCATAGAGTGCAGTGGAATCCATCCGCATAGAGTGCGTTGATGAGGCTAGACAGTTGAACTCTTGTTCTCATCTGCCCAGAAGTTGATTTGGGCTGAGGAAACCGTGCAGGGGAAGTGCAGGCCAGATTCGAAGTCTCGGCAGATAGTCTGAGCATTGGAATACAGGGATTACTGTGGCTGCAAGTGCACAGGACCTGGAAAAAGTTCAATACTCAGAGAACTGTTGCGGGTTGAGCGCGTAGAAGGTGCATAGAGACATTGCAGGAGCGCAGGAGTCAAAGAATCCGTTGAGGATTCGAGGACAGAAGCTCAGGAAGGGGAGCGAACAAGAGAGGAGGACCGACAGTCGTCGTATCTCAAGAAGAAATCCCGTCATACGTTGGATCAGGAGGATTGGCGTACGGTTGAACCTCAAAAGGGGGAGCGCATAGAAGAGCGTATCTGGGCCATCAGATCTGGAGAAACCACCCAAAAACCGTCAGATCTTGGAAAGGTTGCGCGGGATTTAGCCCCTAGGTGCAGGAAGGGACCCAGAGCTATTGGGATTCGGTCTTCAACATTCACAGAGGTAAGAGTTTCATACTCGTTGAAATCGTGAATACCAATTTCCCGATATAACTGGAGCCGTCGATCGCTACGGGGACACGTGGCACAGGATCCCGGAGAGTCGGGATTCGACACTTGGGATTTCTCGGTGCATAAGAATTGTGACGGGTGAAATCTCGATCCCGCGATTCTCGATAGAGTGGAGAGAGGAGGTGACGTGGCGGAGAAATAGCGCACGTGCACATCGAAGTTTGGGGTTCGGAGATTCGCGGGGTAAGTGAATCGCGACACTTCAGGTGCCGATTTCCCGATAGGGAAATCCCCGACAGGCTCGAGAACGTTGACCTTTGACCCATCGGGGTTTGGGGTTTTGAATAGCACGAGTAGTGTGATCGCAGGTTTCGCGATATCGCGAAGCCCGATTTCCTGAGGAGACTGCGGGAGATCACTAGAGTATCCTGTGGGTAGTGAGAACTCCTGAGAGGAGTTGGAAGAGTTCTTTGACTCTTCGGGCCTAAGAAGAAGAAGGTCCTAGTGAGAGCGGGTTGGACCAGTGAGGGTCGCGAACTTCGCACCAGGTGGTATCAGAGCAGGTTCTCCATCTGTACATTTCAGGTGAAGTGAGATGACAACAGAAGGAAGACAGAGTTACTGAAGACTCTGTGACGATAACTTGCAGGTGGACAGCAGTCGTGGATACAGTAATTAGGATACTGTGATAAAATGAAGTTGAGCACTCAGTATTGTAGGAGTGACAGTAGAAGATCTGTCAGGGAAGCATATAGAACCAGCAGTATGGCTACTGAAGGCCGTGAGCATGTGGAAAGGAAAAGTCCAAAGATGATGAGCGCAACGGAAATGGATGAAGAGCTCGCTGGCATAAAGCGGGAGATGGAGGAGCTCGAGATGAGGATGCGGTAGGATAAAAAGTCGATATGGGTTAATGAATGTCCCATGAATACACCCAAGGTTAAATGGCCAGTCAGGGAACTGATGGTCAAAAGACAACAGAGGCTGTTGAGAAGAGGGTTGAGGTATGATAAGGACCTCAGGACCACAGAAGGAGAAATGATTTGTTACTGTTGGCCAGAGACTGGGAAAGGTATCGATGATGATGATGATGATGATTGGGATAAATTGGAATCAACTGATGATTTCAAGTACTGTTGGTTGAGCAAAAAAGAAGAAATTCCAGTTTGTCAAGAGGGTAACAAATTGAGATCAGCTGAGGATCTCAAGGGCTGTCATGAGGACGGCGAAGGAATTACACATTGCCAGTTGGGCGATGATCAGAGATCACTATGGGATCTCAAAGACTGCCAGGGAGGCAGCGAAAGCATCAAAGACTTCCAGGTAGGCAGCGGAAGCGTATTGGACTGCCAGGTGGGCAGAAATAAAATTGCGAGGCCATCAGAAGGACTCATGGGCTCGATGGAGAATTCAATTCAGCAAAGGTTACTGATGAAGATGGGATCAGTTGATCTCATGATCTGCCCAGGAAGCAGTAGCAGAAGCATCCCATATTTCCAGGTGGGCAGGGATAAGCAGGTGAAATTGGATCAGCTAGGAGAGCTAACAGAGCGGATGAGACTGTCTGATAGTCTCATAAATTCACAGGTGAATTTAGATCAGCTGGTGCAGCTGACAAAAGAGGAGGAGAATTAGGATGGTATTCTGATGATTGGGGGAATTTCAATATTCCTACCATTTTCCCCAGAGGAGGCAGAAGACTATATTGCATATGCGGCAATATCAGAGGAACAGTCAGTCGGGACTGTCAAACAAAAATTGGAGCAGACTTTGGAAGCTGCCTAAGCAAAACGGAAAAGCAAGAATTCGGAGGAATGTCTCAACACATTCAGCAAGGGAGCTGAAAAGAAAGAAGTTGTAGCATTGAATCTAGCAACGAAGGAAGCCAAAGAGCAGGCAGGAAGATTTATTACTCCATGGGAGATGGATCTGGAGATGCTGGAGGATTGGTTGAAAAATCCGGAACCGATAATAGAACTGGCGGAATTTGAGTTGTCAGAAAGGAGGATGACTGAGAAGCAAGACAGTCGAGAAGAAACTGCAGAACTGAAGACTGCAATAGAGTGGCAATTGAAGGCCACAGATGAAGATGAGGAAGATAGCATGGGAGATCATAGCAATCTGCCCATGTGCCAAAAAAAAATTCAGCTGAGGAGACTGCAACAACAGAACCAGCCACTGGAACAGCTGGACCGAGAGATAGAGGACATCAGAAGGCTGATGATGAGGTCAATGCATACTACCAGCGAAGAGAAGCTGGGTAGAGAGAATGCAACAACAACAACACAATGAAAGCAGCAGCAACAACAGAAAGGAGCGGATGGAAGGCTCCACATACTTGTTTGGGACCCAGGAGGATTCCAACAACTACACGGGAAGCCCATGAGCAGGAGCTCATGATTTTTGTAGCTGTGGAGTATGATGCAGGAGCATCTCTCCATGCCAGCCAGCCAGCCAGCCACGTCAGCGCACATGCATTCAAATAGAGGCACAACCTCATTTGAATATTTGAAATGAATGTAATAAATGTTTTAGGCTGGCGAGCCATGAATGCCATGCCTTTGCGCAGGCTATAGATAAGATAGGCATTTATTGTAGATCGGCTGAGATCTAGTTCTGGATAGCAGACTAGACATAAATTGATTGTAAATTAATAGAGTAGGTGAACCTGGAGGAATGGGCCCTCAGGTAAAAGAGATATTCAGATCTCATTTTGAGTTAGTTGAGGTAGAGAGTAGAATGATTGTATGAGAGAGCCGAGAGAGAGCTCGAGGAACACCTTGTAAAATATGCATGCATTTTCCATTATTAATACAGAGCATTTTTTCCTGCATTTCCTGTCATTATATGCATGTCTGTGTGTGTGTTCATTATATGCTACATTTGTGTATTGTGGTTATGCCATTACAGGGAAGGTGTTTGATTTCAGGAGAGAGCGTCTTTGAGGTTTCATGCCAAGAGGGCGTGACAGAGTGTCGAGACTCTGAATACCGGTGCACAGAGAAGGCACTTCTGAACTCGGAGGAGTCAGACAAAGACGTGTTGAGAGCACAAGCACTGAAGTCAACAACTCATATAGAAGGAAGACCTTTGAGGTTACTCAACATCTCAAGAGTCAAGGTAGTGTAGTTGAGACACTGTTGTGGACAGAACCTGTCAGGAGTTCTGTAGGAGCTCTACCAAGAGGGTATCGAGCGTGTGTACAGAGGCACACAGAGGAAAGAACTCTGCTATGAATTCTAAAGGACCAGAATTCTGTTGAGGATTCTGGGAAGCTCTGTCTAGAGGACATCGAGCGAAGTGCGTGAGTGCACAGGGAAAACATAGTTGTTAAGTGTTCGGTGGAAAAGATACTCCGCCAGGAGGGCGTTGGGGGAGTGTGCAGATAGCACAGGGGGAAGGAACTCTTTGAGTTCTATCATCTGAAGGAAGCATCCACTGAGGGAGCTTTCACTGGGTTACTAAATACTCAGAGCACTTAGTAATAGGTTGCTTGAGTTGGAAGACTACCAGGGGGCATCATATTCTCCATCTGTGGGAAAAAGAGGAGAATGAGTTTCAACTATTTCTCTGTTTGAGCCAGGAGATTCCTGCATAGAGTGCAGTGGAATCCATCCACATAGAGTGCATTGATGAGGCTAGACAGTTGAACTCTTGTTCTCATCTGGCCAAAAGTTGATTTGGGCTGAGGAAACCATGCAGGAAAAGTGCAGGCCAGATTCGAAGTCTCGGAAGATAGTCTGAGCATTGGAATACATGGATTACTGTGGCTGCGAGTGCACAGGACCTGGAAAAAGTTCAATACTCAGAGAAATGTTGCGGGTCGAGCGCGTAGAGGGTGCATAGAGAGTCTGCAGGAGCACAGGAGTCAGAGAATCCGTTGAGGATTCAAGGACAGAAGCTCAAGAAGGGGAGAGAACAGGAGAGGAGGACCGACAGTCGTCGGATCTCAAGAAGAAATCCCGTCATACGTTGGATCGGGAGGATTGGCGTACGGTTGAACCTCAAAAGGGGGAGCGCACAGAAGAGTGGATCTGGGCCATCAGATGTAGAGCAACCACCCGACAACCATCATATCTTGGAAAGGTTGCGCGGGATTTAGCCCCTAGGTGCAGGAAGGGACCCAGAGTTATCAGGATTTGGTCTTCAACGTTCATGGAGGTAAGAGTTTCATACTCGTTGAAATCGCGAATACCAATTTCTCGATATAACCGGAGCCGTCAATCGCTACGGGGACACGTGGCACAGGATCCCGAAGAGTCGGGATTCGACACTTGGGATTTCTCGGTGCATAAGAATTGTGACAGGTGAAATCGCGATCCCGCGATCCCCGATAGAGTGGAGAGAGGAGGTGACGTGGCGGAGAAATAGCGCACATGCACATCGGAGTTCGGGGCTCAGAGATTCGCGGGGTAAGTGAATTGCGACACTTCATGTGCCGATTTCCCTATAGGGAAATCCCCGACAGGCTCGAGAAGATTGACCTTTGACCCATCGGGGTTCGGGGTTTTGAATAGCATGAGTAGTTTGATCGCAGGTTTCACGATATCGCCAAGCCCGATTTCCCGAGGAGACTGCGGGAAATCACTAGAGTATCCTGTGGGTAGTGAGAACTCCCGAGAGGAGTTGGAAGAGTTCTTTGACTCTTTGGGCCTAAGAAGAAGAAGGTCCTGGTGAGAGCGGGTTGGACCAGTGATGGTCGCGAACTTCGCACCAATAAGAAACATTTTTACGGTGTCCAACATTGTCATCTTTTGCAAGGGAGCACAGATTTTCACATCAACTCGTTGGCTACCATTGCGAAGGGAGTGTCGATCGTGGATCAGTGCTGGCCAACAGTTCTAGGAGGGAGCGCCGAGAGGGAGCGTTGATCCGCAAATCAACGCCCACCTTGCCAATGAAAGGGAGCGTCAATCTAGAGGGTGGACTTACGATTTTTTTCCCACGATTTGGAATCAACGCTGGGCTCTTCTCATAAGGGGTGCGCTGGGTATGGTAAATCTTTGCTAAATTTTTTATGCATAGTTGCGATGAAGTAAAAAGTTTTATTTATTTTTTATTTTTTTTAATGAAATAAAGGTATAAAGTGAAAAAATATAAAGTGGGAGGAATTAAAGTAATTGAGATTTTTTTTTATAAGGTTTTTATTAAAAAAGTGAATTTTTATTAAAAGGTTTTTTATTAAATTTTTTTATCAAACCTTGTGAAGTTTATACTATTATTCTTTTAAGTATTTTTTCAAAGGGTCTTGGTTATTATTAACAGTGGTGTTTTTTGTAATGGTAAAGACGTAGAATGCTAAGTTTGAAATTGAGAAGTTCAATGGAAAGAATAATTTCGAGATGTGGAAGGTTAAGATGCACGATGTGGCTTTTGAGAAAAGCAAAGCAACCCACGACCATAACAGATAATGATTGGGATGAGATTGATGCGAGAGCATTGAGTGCCATATGCATGTGTTTGTCTTTGGGAAAAGCAAAGCAACCCACGACCATAACAGATAATGATTGGGATGAGATTGATGCGAGAGCATTGAGTGCCATATGCATGTGTTTGTCTTTGTCCGATAATGTTTTTTCCAACATTGTTACGGAGAATAAAATACAAAGTTTATGGACGAAGTTGGAAAGCTTGTATATGATGAAATCCTTGATGAACACGATCTTCCTGAAAATATAATTGTACAGTTTGAGCATGAAGGAAGGTATGAAAATCGTTGATAATTTAAATACTTTTAATAATCTCTTAGTCCAGTTGACTAGCATGGAAGTGAAATTCGAATTTGAAGATAAGGAAATTACATTAATGTGTTATTTTCCAGCATCATGGGATCACTTTCTTACCTCTATTAGTTTCAGTTCAACAAAAAGTATTGAGTTTGATGATATTGCTGGATCTTTACTGAGGAAACAAGGAAGAAATCCAATCTAGAAACCTCTACATCTAAGGTGATGATTGTCAGAGGTAGATCCAAAGAAAGAGGACATGGTTAGAGGCATTTCTCTCGGTCAAAGTCGAAGGGAAAGAAGAGAAAACTTAAGTGTTGGTTTTGTGGAAAATATCGACACCTAAAGAAGGATTGTTGTAAGAGACAATGAGCCTCCAAACAAGACCCTCTAAAATAGACGAAGGAAGAAAACACAACTGAAATAGGTTCAACAAGAGGTTCACATATGACTAATGAAGTTTTATCAATTAGTATTGGTTCAAGTCATGATCAACATTGGTTATTAGATTCTGGTGCTTCAAATCACATGTTTTTTCATAGACACTAGTTTATTACTTACCAGTCTATAGATGATGGAATAGTTTACATGGGAAATGATATTTCATGTAAATTTGTGGGAATTGGTAGAATTCGAATTATGATGTTTGATGGAACTCTTAAAATACTAACTGATGTGAGACATGTACCCGAGATTAGGAAGAAACTAATTTGTTTGGAACTCCTAGAAACTCATATTGTTTAAGGTGGAGTTATGCAAGCCTACAAAGGAATTATACTGGTTATGAAAGCGAAGAAGGGTGGTAACTTGTTTCTGTTAGAAGGAACAACTGAGTCTGATCATGCGAGAGCGGTATCCGAGAATGACAATGATTATGTTCGACTGTGGCATCAATGGTTGGGTCATATGAGTGAACAATGATTGAAGGTATTATCTGATCGCAAATTGCTTCCTAGTCTAAAGTCTTTAAAGTTATATTTCTGCAAGAACTGTATTTATGGAAAACAAAATAGGCAGAAATTTAAAACTGGAAGACACACGAGTGAAGAAATCCTTAACTATATTCATTCTAATGTTTGGGGACCATCCCCGACTATATCATATGGAGGATCATCATATTTTGTAACTTTTATAGATGATTTCTCTAGGAAGGTTTGGGTCTATATTTTGAAGAGTAAAGCTTTACAGTTTTCAAGGAGTTTAGAGCTTTAGTGGAAAAAAGCACTGGTAGATCCATTAAATGTTTAAGAACTGATAATGGTGGTGAATTTACGTCAATGGAGTTTGAGAATTATTGCAAGGAATTTGGGATCGATGGGCATAAAACCACTGCCTATACTCCTTAGCAAAACGAATTTGTAGAATGCTTGAGCATGACTCTTCTAGAGAGAGCAAGGAGTATGCTCAGTAACTCCAACTTGCAGCAAGAACTGTGGGCATAATATGTATCTACATCTTGTTATCTGGTGAATCGATCACCATCAATAGCAATAGAATGCAAAATTCCTGAAGAGGTATGGACATGTCACCCTTGTAATTAATCTAATCTTAAAGTTTTTGGTTGTGATGCCTATGCTCTAATTTTGAAACATCATCATTCTAAATTAGATCCAAAATAAAAAATGCTTATCTTTGTTGGATATGGTAATAGTATTAACGGGTATAGGTTGTGGGATCCTACTGCCCAAAATATCACCATTAACAGAGATGTAATATTTGATGAATCATCTCTCATCAAATCAAATGTAGATGTTTGAATGAAACACGAAGAAGCACCAAAGTATCATCAAATTCAGTTTGAAACTAATGAAGGTGAACATGAAAAAGTTTCAGAAGATGTTTATGAAGAGTCTCCTGCAATAGAGAAAGACATGGTTGATTATGATAGTCAACAGATTGTGGATGAGACACAAACTTCCCTAAGGAAGTCTACATGGGTCATAAATCCTCCAAGAAGGTATGATGATTTTGTTTCATCAGTTTCTTTAAGTACTAATGATGATGAACCTTTGTTCTATCAGGAAGCTGTGAAGGATTCTAACAATGATAAATGTAAAGAAGCGATGAAGGATCAAATGAAGTCATTAGAGAGAAATGTTACATGGGACATGGTAGAACTTCCAAGAGATCAGAAAATTGTAGGCTGCAAGTGGGTCTACAATATGAAGAAGGGTGTTGTTGATAAGGTGGAAAATTACAATGCAAGGATGGTTGCGAAAGAATATTCTCATAAAGAAGGTATTGAATTTCATAAGATTTTTTCATCAGTCGTTAAGTTTGTTTCAATTCAAATTGTAGTAGCATTAGTTGCATTACTTGATTTGGAGTTGGAGCAGCTAGATGTTAAGACTGATTTATTACGTGGAGATTTGGATGAGAAAATTTACATGAAACAAACTGAAGGGTTCATTCAAAATCTCATCAATAAATTTGTTTGCAGTCTCAAGAAATCATTGTATGGTCTGAGGCAGTCGCCCAAACAATGGTACACGAAATTTGACTCTTTCATGGTGAGCTAGAATTACACAAGGAATGAGTATGATCATTGTGTCTACTTTAAGAAATTGAATAATGGCATATTCATTATCTTAGTATTGTATGTTGACGATATTCTTTTAGCAAGAAAAAACATAACTGAGATCAATAGGTTAAATGCTCGGATGGCTAAGACATTCAATATGAAAGATCTATGAGCACCAATGCAGATTTTGGGCATGGAGATATTCAGAGACAGGAGCAATGGTAAGATTTGGTTACATCACAACATAATTATGTTGAGAATATAATTTTGAGGTTTGGAATGAACGATGTGAAACCAATTTTAGTCCCTTTGGGTTCCCATTTTATTTTTTCTTCAAGTTTATGTTCTAGTACAAAAGAAAAAAATGAATATATGTCTCGAATACCATATGCTAATGCAGTAGGAAGTCTAATGTATGCGATGGTTAGTACAAGGTGACACATTCCACATGCAGTTGGGGTTGTCAACAGGTATATGGAAAATCCAGGTAAAGAGCATTGGGAAATAGTGAAATGGGTCCTTCGGTATCTGCGGGACACAAGTGATTATTGTGTCAACTATAACAGTGGTTGCGAATCAGTCTGTGGATACGTTGATTTTGATTTTGCAGGTGATTTGGACAAGAGAAGTTTGACTTCAGGGTATATATTTACTCTTGCAGGTCGAGCTATTAGTTGGATGTCAAAGCTACAAAACATTGTTGTTTTATCCACTATAGAAGCATAATATGTAGATTCTTCACATGCTTGCAAAGAAGCAGTTTGGTCAAAGGGTTTGTTTGGTGAGTTTAGAAGGATGCAAGGAAAAGTAAAGTTACTTTGTGATATTCAAAGTGTTATTCAATTGGATAAGAATCCAAGCTACCACAGTAAAACAAAACATATACATATCAAGTACCATTTTGTAAGACAGGTCATTGATGAACGTGGAGTCTCTCTTGAGAAAGTGCATACAAAAGAGAACTGCACAGACATGTTCACAAAACCAGTATTGTTAGAGAAGTTGCAATGGTGCTTGGCTTCTCTTGGCTTGCAGAAAAGGTGATGAAAAAAAGGAGAAAGGTATCAGGTTAATTGTTTTCAAGGTGGAGATTGTTAAAGAGTGACAACAAATTTCTTAGTTTAGGATTCTAGATCCTATAAATCGGTGATTGGTTGTAACTAATGAGACCAAATTAGAGAGCATTTTCAATAATCAGTTTCATGTGTAAATGTATTTATGTAAGCTCGTAGTGGAAGACATGAGAGTGAGAGTGAGTGAGCTTCTATAATCTCCATTAGCTGAATAATAAGACAATTGATGCCTTCCCTTGGTAGACGTAGCCCAATGTTTGGGTGAACCACATAAATCTCTATGTCTTTCATATTTTGTTTATTTGCGTTTCAACATTTCCAGATAAAACATCCATAACAGATAATTTTAAATATCCACATTTTTATAACTAATTAAATTAACATTAAATAATCTATAATAAACTACTAAACTCAAAGAAACACCCCACTCTTTGAAGACATAAACGTAGATCCTCGCCTTGTCATATTACAACACTAAAATTCCATCCCCCAGCGGTATTTCAACATAGAATAATCTCACCTCATCAAACCCTATGTAGAAAAAAACATGGAAAAAAAACATGGCAGATTATGGTTGTAAGATTATGTGGTAGCTAATCATGATAGTAAATTGAAATGGCTTGGGAGTGGGAGTGGGAATATAGAACTGGATGTAATAACCTTAACTCCCTCGTGCACAGTTAAAAATGAATTACAATAACCTTAAGGGGGAACCCATGCATAGTTAAAAAAATAAAACCCAAACCCAATACATAGTAAAAAACGCTTCCATCCCACTCACACTAAAACTCTAGGAGTTGTAAATATCCCATCCACACTATATTCCATCCACACTAAAATCCGTGGAACTCAAAACTTGGAATCATGAATTTAATCATCTTTTTAATTACAAAATTTGATGAAGGCCTAGAATTGAAGATGCTAACATATTCTTAGTCTTACTTCCTAATCAATTAATCAATTTTAACATTTACCTCTTCATTACTATTTTTTTACATTTTACACTGATACCAAGTGTAGTTATATGGAGTATTCTCATGTATTTGCATGGAAATGAAGTGTAAAGCCGCCATTTAACATTGAATCATCCTTTTAATTACAAAATTTGATGAAGGCCTGGAATTGAATATGTTAGCATATTCTTAGTCTTACTTTCTAATCAATGAATCCGATTGATAGAATTAACACCCTTGCATAATTTAGCAAATCCATAGAAGATTATTTCAATTTTAACATTTACCTTTTCATTTTTTTTTTTATATTTTAGAATGATACCACTTGTAATTATATGATTGACATGTATTTACATGTAAAGGAAGTGGATATAGAAGAGAAACGAAAGGAAAGAGGGAGGCTAAATTCAAGAACCTTCAAACATATAATTTACTATAGAAATGAATTATTTCAATAAAATGTATAACAATATATTTTCGTTTACTTTATAGAAAAAACTGTAAAAATTGAAAGATGTGAGATAAATATTAGATTACAATTTCAACAATCTTAATTATAAAAATGGAAAAACAATATAATAAGAAATGTATGGAAACACAATATAATAATAAATGTATTGTTTACTATATAATTGATTTATTTCAATAAAACATATTAAAAAAAAAAGGAAAAAATGTTTATTACAAAACTAATTTATTTTAATGAAATGCATTTTTAAATAATGTTTTAAATATATTTATAAAAATTTAATTTGAGATGATTTATATGTATTCAAAGTGATCAAATTTCTTGAAATATAAATTTAAATAAAATAATAAAAGTTAAGATGAATTTAAATTCGTTCACCTTGTTTTTAAAAGTTGTTATGTAATTCAACTATAAAACATTTAAACATCTAAGTTATAAAATAGCTTTAATTTTTCCCAATCCAAAATAATATTAAAGGAAGCACATTAAATACTTAGAGAAAGAGAAATTATATATATAGATATATATAATCTATTTTATAACTATATGTTACATAACTAATAATATAATTGTATAATTGGTATGGTTATAAATGAGTATAACACGTCTTCTTATTTTAATGGTTTGAGAATATGTTTTAATGATTGTCACAAACTTATTCTTTTAAGTATATGGGTTTTAATGAATTTAATGAATTTTTTTTATGGGTTAGAGACTTGTTTTTGTTAATTTTCCCACTTATGAGAAATAAAATCAATGAAAAATATATAAAAAATATTTATGGATGTATATTGGTCATAGTTTGTATCATGGTGCAATGTATGCAGTCTATGATCCATGTGTGTTGTACTTAAATGTACTTATAAAAACAATAAATCATCATCAAATTGCAAGTTCATTTCTATAAATGTCCTTAGAATGAGTATAAATCTTCATATACAAAGATCCAAATGATTTGCTACCAATTTTTTTATAACAAGTATAAATTATTAAATGATTTTATATCGTGTCCTTTGAACAAGTATAACTCATCCTCTACAAAGTTCAAGATGATTTTCTATCAATGTGATGAACATATCTTTGTCGTCACAATGTGATGAGCATAGTCTTGTCTTTGCAATGTGATGTAAATATCTCATCGTCATAATGTGAAAAACAACGTTTCCTCATTACAATGTGATGAAGTGTTAACTTCACAATAAATTTCCCACTATCGCAATGTGATAAAAATAAGACATTTATGTTCGGCACATAGTTGTACGAAATACAATGAACATATGAAATTTAAGTTCATCACATAGACAATTTTCAGTTAAATGTCTTATTGTTTCAATGTGATGAACATAGCCCCATCATCGCAATATCCCCGTCATGATGTAGGAGCATCTCAAGTGAGCCAATGCGGAGATAAAGGACAGCTGGAAAAGCGCCCAGCGCAAATTTTGAAATATATTGAATCATTAATGAAGCCATCAAGTGGAGGCACACTTGTAAAATGTAAACGGACCTTGAGCGATTCGCTCTCGTCCTTAGTAGGTAGATGACATTTATGATAGTTAATGCAAGTAGATAGAATTTAATTCTAGATTTGACAGTTTAGAATGAGAGAGGGAAACATAATATAGACACCCTCTATGTATTATTGTAGAATAGAATAATAGAACAGATAGAAGGAGATTATGCCAATTGAGATAATAGAGAATAGAAGAGAAGAAGCAGAGAGTTGTGTAGCCGAATTCCATGTACATAAGTTCTGGATTAATACAATAAGATTTTGATTCAGACTCATGGTGTTCATATATTATCTGTGTATGCATTTTTTAATGTTATGCCCATGAATGTTTTACTCTTTTTGTCATGCAATTGCTTCATGTTATGTATGAATGATTTCTTGTTGAATGTTTGAAATCTGAGAGAGAGAGAGAGAGAGAGTAAAGGGAAATGAGTTTCAATTGTTTCTCTATCTGAACAAGAGTTCTTGCAAGGAGTGTAATTGAATTGTCCGCAAGGAGTGCATTGACAAAGGTTTTAGAGGTTTGTCTCTGAAAGCTCAGGAAAGATGGCTTTTGTTCTCATTCCCTCAGAAGTGCAGTTGGGCATAGGAGCCATGTAAGGTGTGCGCAGGCCGAGTAGAGTTTTAGGTTTGGTGACCTGGATGAATTTGTTGAGAGACTGTTGCTGCAGGAGTGCGCTGAGTCAAAGGGATTTGAACACTTGAATTTGCTTGAAGTTCTGCCACAAGGAGTGGGAGCAGGAGTTTTCTGAAAGACTCGAAGTCGTGGGAAGCTCATAATGATCTGAACCTTTGAAGGGGTCGAAGGATGGAAAGAGGCCAAGTACCTTGAAAATTTGAAGGAAGGCGTAGCGACATCGACTGCAGGAGGACAAGTTCCGCAAAGAGAGAGAGATACTTTGTTTAGTTCGTGCAAAAGTTCTCAAGGGAAGAACGGATGATTGGAATTCTCTGTGGAGAATTCACGAAGTCCCACGAGCCGTCATATCTCATGGAGGAGAAGGGGAGTTACGACGAGTGCTTTCAAGGGGTTCAAGCTCAGAAGGAGTAGAGTCATAGATTCAAGCCATAGGGACCATTGGATTCACCTGTGAACTTCTATTTTGGGTTTTTGTAGATTGAAGTCCCGAAATTTGTGCAACAGGACTGACAAAATCACGAAACGCGAAATCTCGAGGGTGAAAGGATTTTGTGGGCCACAGAATCGGCAGGTGGATAGGTGGCACATTATCGACACATAAGTTAAACTCTGTTGACCATTTCGGGGTTTCGTGGGGTGAAGATCCGAATTATTTTCATTAGGATTCGCGAAATCAGGAAGTCCGAAGTCCCGAAGAAAAGAGGGGTTGTTGAAAAGTCAAAGCTTGAAAGCGCATCGGAGATTTAGTAAATCGGGATTCGAGAGTCAAGGAGACGAGTTGCTTGACATCGCAACCATCGAAATCGCTATAAGGAGAAATATGAAATAGAGAGGGAAAAGGTCAGGCGTTGACTATTTTTGGGTTTTCGGAGATTGAGAGAGAAGGCGCTTGACCACCAAATTCGTGAAAGTGCGAAGTTCGATCTCCCGAAGTATAAGGGGGGAATTTCTCAAAGTTAATTGTGGGTGCAGATTTTCCAAAAGGGAAATAAAGGAGTCATTTCCGAAAGCTCTTCGGGCGAGTGTAGGAAGAAAGATCCTACGTATGTGACCTTCCAACCTGCGGGTTGAGGAGGGGTTGCGTTAGGTTTTGTATCAGAGCACAGAAAGGTTTCTTTGATTTTTGTAGCAGGGGAAAAAGAGAATTCACCATGCTGTCGAGAAGAAGGGACAAGCAAACACCCGATCCACCAGAGGAGAGGGAAATGCCAAGAAGAAGAGGTAGGCAGATGCCTGATCTAGCCATGGAAAAAGAATTGTGTGATTTACGCGCTAGACTTGAAGACTTGGAGACAACACAGAGATGCACAGTTGGTGCTGGGGATCTTAATGATTCCAAAAGTGAAATTGAGGCTGAACATGAAGAAGAAGAAGTTGCAGTCGAGGATGCAGCAAACAAATGCTTGATTAGGGCTATTGCAAGAATGGGTGCAAGAGCGAAAATGGACATTCCAGTTTATGAGGGAAATCTGGATGCAGAGGAGATTCTGGACTGGATTAGAGATCTGGACACATAATTTGACTATGAAGATGTCGAAGAGGACAAGAAAGTCAAACATACTGTCACAAGACTGAAGGGACATGAAACATTGTGGTGGGATGAACTACAAGCTGACAGACGCTCCAAAGGTAAGCAGAAGATCAAGACCTGGGACAGGATGATCGCGAAGATGAAGGAGAAATTCAGCTCCAGAGATTACCAGATTACTCTGTTTCTAAGAATGCAAAACTTGAGACAGAAGTTGATGACAATGAAAGAATATACTAAAGAATTCTACAGGTTGAACATCAGGGTAGGTCATTGGGAGAGCGATGATGAAAAGGTTGCTAGATACATGAATGGCCTGAGATACGACATTCAGGATGAGATGAGCATGGTAACCATCTGAACGGTGGAAGATGCTTATGAGATGGCTCTAAAATATTAAGAGAAGCTAAGCTAAAAATAGGGTCAAAGAGGCCTAGGAAGAAGTCACCCTAAGGGCAAATCAGTTTCCCAGGATAAAAATCAGAAGCCCAAGGAGGACTGGAAGAAACCTTAGACTTGAACTAAGAGAGGTGGAAGCTCACAGAGAAGGCAGCATACTGAGCATAGGGGAGATTATGTTGATAATAATATTTTTCCTCGTACTAGAGGTAGAGGAAGAGGAAGAGGTGGAGTAATAACATGCTTCACATGTGGGAAGAATGGGCACAAGTCTTACGAGTGTCTAGATAAAAATAAATAGAGTGGAGAGACTCACATCACCGAAGCACAAAGGCGAGACATTGAGGCAGAACATGCTTAAGGCGGAAGATCGTTGATGATGCGAAAAGCTCTTTTGACACCAGAGAAGGAGGTGGAGAGTTCAGTCCAAAGAAACAAACTTTTCTGGAGTGCTTGCAAAACCAAGCACAAGGTATGCAAGGTTATTGTGGACAGTGCTAGCATAGATAATCTCATTTCTACAGAGATGGTAAAAAAGCTGGAGCTGGAGACGATTGATCATCCAAGCCCATACAGATTTTCGTGGATACAAAAAGGACATCAGGTAACTATCACTAAACAGTGTTTAGTTGAATTTAAGATAGGAGGATATAATGATAAGATACTCTGTGATGTCATTCCCATGGATTTTTTTAATCTATTGTTGGGTAGACTGTGGAAATATGACAAAAATGTGATTCATGATGGGAGAATGAACACATACACCCTAGAGAAGAATGGGAGGACTCACATGTTGCTTCCAATCAAGGATAAGGAGGAGAAACCTGAAGTAAGAAACACTTTAATTCTCATGAGTGGGAAGGAACTTCTTATACAGGTTAAGAAGAAGGAGAAACCACAATTCATTGTGGTCAGGAAACCAAAGATTGTTTTGACCAGCACAAGGGTAGATGATTTACCAGAGGAGGTTCAGGAACTGCTGGAAGAGTTCATTGACATAATAGTTTACGAACTACCTCGCTCGTTACCACTGATTAGAAGTGTGAGTCATCATATTGATCTCATACCAGGATCCAATTTTCCAAACAAAGACGTATACAGATTGACACCGTAAGAAAATAAAGAGGTCAAAAGACAAGTCCAGGATTTTTTGGACAAAGGATTGGTGAGGGAAAGCTTGAGTCCATGTGTTGTTCCAAAAATACTCAGTCCGAAGAAAGATGGAGGCTGGAGGATGTGTACTGACTCGAGGGTGATCAACAAGATAACCATTAGGTATAGATTTCCATTGGCAAGGATGGATGATCTAATGGATTGCTTCAGTGGAGCAAAATTCTTTTCAAAGATTGATTTGAAAAGCGGTTATCATAAAATCCGCATGAGAGAAGGTGATGAATGGAAGACAACCTTCAAAACCAATGAAGGGTTGTATGAATGGCTTGTTATGCCGTTTGTCTTAACAAAAACATCGAGCACCTTCATGAGGTTGATGAATAAAGTCCTAAGGGAGTTCATCGGAAAATTTGTTATCATATATCTAGATGACATACTGGTTTTCAGTAAAATAGTGGCAGAGCATCTGAAACATTTGGCTACAGTGATGAAGAGGTTACAGCAGAACGAGTTGTTGATAAACATGAAGAAATCCTCATTCATGAAGACAGAGCTCATTTATTTGGGGTTCGTTATTTCTGTAGACAAGTTGAGGATGGATCCAGATAAGGTGGAGGTGATCAAGAATTGGCCATCACCAAAGAGCATATTTGAGGTGAGAAGTTTTCACGGATTGGCTAGTTTCTACCAAAAATTCATTAGGAATTTCAGTTGAATTAGTGCACCGATGATGGATACAGTGAAGAAAAGACACAATTCTTTTCACTGGACAGAAGAGGTTGAGAAGAGTTTTAATCTGTTGAAGAGGAAGATTACGGAGCAACCAATTTTGGTGTTGCCAGATTTCCAAAAGACATTTCAAGTGAAATGCAATGCAAGTGGATTTGCAATAGGGGCAGTCTTGATTCAAGAAGATAGGTCGATAACATAATTCAGTGAGAATCTGAACGAAGCCAAGATGAAATAATCCACATATGATAAGGAGTTCTATGCTATTATTCAGGCATTAAGGAAATGGAGACATTACTTGATCCCAAAGGAGTTTGTCTTATACAGTGACAACCATGCATTGCAATTTGTGACTCAATAGGAAAAGTTTAATCAGAGACATGTTAAATGGGTTGAATATATGCAGAACTTTACTTTTGTGATTAAACATATTTTTGGTACTGATAACAAAGTTGTTGATGCTTTGAGCAGGAAGTGTTTGCTATTGCAGGAGTTCAAAGTCAAAACATTGGGTTTTGATGATCTCAGGGACATGTACAGGGATGACTCAGATTTCAAGGAGGCGTATGAAGCAGCTGAGAATCCAATTCCTAGAGATAGAAGCCAATGGACAGAATACATGATCCAGGAAGGATTACTGTTTAAAGGTAATCGGCTTTGTATTCCAAAATGCTCCATGAGAGAGAATTTACTGAAAGAGAAACACAATGGAGGATTGGCCAGGCACTTTGGTCACGACAAGACGTTCACAGAATTGAATGACTCATATTTTTGGCCAGGAATGTGAGCAAACATCAAGATATTCATGGACAAATGCAAAATTTTCCATCATTTGAAAGAAAGGAAACAAAATGCAGGGTTTCATCAACCATTGCCCATACATGAGAACCTGTGGGATGCAGTCAGCATAGATTTCATATTGGGGTTGCCAAGAATACAAAGAGGTTTTGACTCAATCTTTGTGGTGGTGGATAGATTTTCCAAGATGGCATAGTTCATTCCATGTCAGAAGACCAGTGAGGCAACTCACATTGCGAATCTTTTTTTCAAAGAAGTCATTCGACTTCACGTCTTGCCAAGAAGCATAGTTTTAGATCGAGACACTAAGTTCATAGGACACTTTTGGAGGACCTTATGGAAGAATCTAGGAACTAACTTATCGTTCAGTTTGTCTTATCATCCTCAGACGGATGGACAAACAAAAGTGGTGAACAGAAGTCTGGGAGACTTTCTGAGAAGCCTGGTGACAGAACACCACAGCCAGTGGGACAACATATTACCACAGGCAAAATTTTCTTATAACGACTCAGTTAACAGAAGCACAGGGAAAATTTCATTTCATATTGTCTATGGCATGCAGCCGAGAGGAATTTTTGAGCTGAGATATTCAGAACAGACTATGATTAGGAGCGCTAGTGCAAAATATTTCGCAGAAGCGATGAAGGAACTTCACAGCCAGGTGAAGGAGCGATTGCAGAATTCGAGCCAGGAATATAAGTGGAGAGCAGATCAGCACATGAGACAACTTCAATTTGAGGTTAGTGATTTAATTCTGGCACATTTGAGAAAGGAAAGGTTCCCGAGAGGAACATATAATAAACTGAAGATGAAGAAAATTGGACCATGTAAGGTCTTAAAGAAATTTGGGGCGAATGCTTACAAGATTGAATTACCCGATGGGATCGAAATTTTTCCGATATTCAATATCTCAGATTTGTACCCATATAAAGCGGAGGAAGCAGGGACAGAAAATGAACATCCAGAGGTCCATTGGACAAAGAAGATGCCAGTTGTAGAAAAGCCGCAGATGGAGTGCATACTGGACAAAAGGGTCGGCAAGAAGACCAGGCAAAAGAAATACTTTGAATATTTGGTCAAGTGGAAGGGCCATCCAGTTGAAGATGCCAGCTGGGAGAATGAAGAAGAGATCCAGAGGCATGGACACACTGTACACGATCTCATGGACAGGATCCCATGAAAATTTTCAAGCCAGGGAGTATGATGCAGGATAATCTCAAGTGAGCCAGCATGGAGATAAAGGACAGCTGGAAAAGCGCCCAGTGCAAATTTTGAAATATATTGAATCATTAATGAAGCCAGGAAGTGGAGGCACACTTGTAAAATGTAAACGGACCTTGAGCAATTCACTCTCTTCCTTAGTAGGTAGAAGGCATTTATGATAGTTAATGCAAGTAGATAGAATTTAATTCTAGATTTGACAATTTAGAATGAGAGAGGGAAACATAATATAGACACCCTCATTGTATTATTGTAGAATAGAAGAATAGAACATATAGAAGGAGATTAGGCCAATTGAGAGCATAGAGCATAGAAGAGAAGAAGCAGAGAGCTCTGTAGCCGAATTCCATGTACAGAAGTTTCGGATTAATACAATAAGATTTTGATTCAGACTCATGGTGTTCATATATTCTCTGTGTATGCATTTTTGAATTCTATGCTCATGCATGTTTTACTCTTTCTGTCATGCAATTGCTTCATTCTATGTATGAATGATTTCTTGTCGAATGTTTGAAATCTGAGAGAGAGAGAGAGAGAGAGAGAGTAAAGGGAGATGAGTTTCAATTGTCTCTCTATCTGAGAAGAGTTCCTGCAAGGACTGCAGTTGAATTGTCCGGAAGGAGTGCATTGACAAAGGGTTCTTATGTTTGTCTCTGAAAGCTCAGGAAAGATAGCTTTTGTTCTCATTCCCTCAGAAATGTAGTTAGGCACAGGAGTCGTGCAAGGTGTGTGCAGGCCGAGTAGACTTTTAGGTTTGGTGACCTGGATGAATTTGTTGAGAGACTACTGCTGCAGGAGTGCGTCGAGTCAAAGGGAGTTCAACACTTGAAGGTGCTTTAAGGTCTACCGCAAGGAGTGCAAGGAGGAGTTTTCTGAAAGACTTGAAGTCATGGGAAGCTCAGAAGGATTTGAACCTTCGAAGGGGTCGAAGGAAGGCAAGAGGCCAAGTACCCTGAAAATTTGAAGGAAGCAGTAGCGATGTCGACCACAGGTGATCCGTCGGATATTTTAATGACTTATGGTTGAGTTTTAATTTTGCATGCGTTAATTAACCATTTAAGAAAACTTCGTGAAGAATGAGGAAAGAAGAGGAATTATGACAGCCATATACACATATGCAGATCTGAAATGAAATAATAAACAACAAACCATAACACACATATTGATAACGGAGTTCGGCACAACGTTTCCTACGTCTCTGGGCCTTTTCTCTGTGGGGGAGGCTTCTTTATTTCTATTCAAGAGCTCAAAAATACATCGTTGAAATGCCAAATGGCTACAAGACTGATCTGGTCATGTTCTTCCATATCTCTAGAACCATTCAAAGAAAATGGCACGCAAAACGGATGTCCGGAGCTCCCAGAAATGATCCGACAGCGTCTCCTCCTCAAAAGCTTCTCTACCTCAAAATGGATTTGGATTGGCTTCTCCTCATCATAATTCTACTCTGAATGCCCCCTATGGCCTCAAACAGGACTGGTTTATATAGCTGGGAAGTTGGTTTCTCATCTCCAACTTCCTCCCAAAATTTAGGCTCCAAAACTACCCAATAACTCCCAAAAACCATTAAAAATAGCCTTAATTACCATTAAAACCCAAAAATTGGTTATAAAACCCACTTTATAGTTAGATTTGGGCATAAGACCCCTTTTCCCCAGCGCGCCCCCCCTTAACAGGGTCATATGGGTTCATATGGCCAAGCGCTAGCCCAAAGGGCTAAGCGCTGGCCCCTCTCCATACAATACTTTGCAATATATTTCATATTGTAGGTTCTATATCATAAGCAATAATTTGGTGTATTGGAAAAAGACCATTTCTTAAGGTGTTGGGCTTGGTGGTGGTCATGGGTTCAAATCCCATGGACCCCGAAACTTTTTTGAAACATTCTACTTCAACTGATGACTGGGTGCCACGTGGCTGCCCATGACTCGACCACGTGGCATCTCACCATTTGTCGAATTAATGCCACTTGTCAGTTATTGACTGATCTAGTTGTCTGCCACATGTCTACCTTCTTAGTGAACCTGCCCAATCACCATCAGCCAGAGAGTGCCATGTCATATCCTGCACAGTCAGCATGCTGATGTCATCAGGATTGACTTTTTGACCAGTTGACCTTTGACTTTTTCCCTGTTTGGGCTTCCGATCAGAACGTGATAACTTTTGCGTATGGAACCCGTTTGACAAAGTAAATATACCGCTGGAATCGGGAAGAAGCGACGGACGCAATGACATTGGTTTTGTCAGATTCTGAGCACTTTAATTTTTGAGCATTTTTCAAGCCCTGTCAGGCTTCTGGATCCGATTTCGGATCACACCTCCCCACAATAAGACCTTTTGGTCCCCAAAAGGTTACTGACCAGTCAACAAGCTCGGGATAGGCCACCCGGCTTGCTCTCTATCTCTGAACTCTGTCCTATGCACCTGTCTCATCAAGATCAACTGTAACACAATCATGACAACTGACAGTATATTGTTAGCCATTTGAACCCTGTTACATCTTACTGAAGCCACTATCATCCATGTAGAAAACATTTCTAATGACAGCATCAAAAAGACGACTACAAATGAACTGATATACTTGAAGTATTTGCACGACATGAGCTTATCTTGAAGCAACTTATGATTGATTTTCCATTCAACAACCATATCTTGTTGTTGCTTAAGATCAATTACTTCATTTGAAACAATTATTGGTTTTTTGCATGCTTGCACTGCATTCGTTAATTGTTTCCTTGTTTGAAGTGTTTTATTTTCTTTAAAACGATGAGCATGAACCACATAATCATGACCTGCTTTAGTGAATTGATATTGATTCTTTGTCCTGTAGAATATTGCCTTACAATCAAATAAGTATGGACTACCTAAGATCATTCCACATTCTCTTAATGACACAACATCACAAGTTACTTCGTCCACATACTTAGATGAAATTGCAAATTTGATTGTGCACTGTTTTGTTATGTGCATTTGATGATGATTGCTCA
>ML786495.1:217410-248137 GCA_009831015.1 Picea engelmannii | reverse complement strand
GTCACATGATTACCCTTATATGAAACAACTTGCTTCTACAATCAATATCTTCACCATTTTTACCTGTCATACCAACCAATGAAATCTTTGACTCATCACCTGAATCTGATCCCAAGTCTATGGGTTTTGATGTCGTTGCCACTATTTGCGTTTCCTTCTTTTCTTTGAACCACTTTGGCTTCTTCTCGGGATGCAGCTACCAACATCTGTCCTCATCATGTCCCTCTTTCTTGCAATTCTTGCAAGAAGTCTTTCCTTCCTTCTTTGTCATTGCATTTGCATTCTTTCCATTGCCATGCCTTTTCCTCTTGTCCTCTTTCCTCGAAGATAACGATTCCCCTGACACACTTACTTTCCCTGCTTCAATATACATAGCTTGAACATAAACCTCATCAAGGTTAGTAGTTCCAAACATGAAAACAATGTTTCTAATATGCGAAGGCAAACATCCTATATACTTCAAAAGGGTTTCTTGTGTTTGCAAAGGAATGTCTAACATTAATGCCATTTTTCGAAATCCATCGGTGTATTCTTGCACTATTTGTCATTTTCTTAGTTTTAAATATTGCCATTCAATTATTGTTTTTTCTTTATAACCCAAAGGATAGAATTGTTTCCTAAGTGCAGAAATGAAATCCTTCCATGATGGAAATACATTACCCACATTTTGTATTCCCTTTTGCAGCCTGCTTTGCCACCAGATAAAAGTTGTACCTGCAAGTCTCAAAGATGCCAACTTGATTTGTGTAGCCTCATCCTTGATCTGTTGCACACTACAGTATACCTCCATCTGCCTGATCCAGTTATCAAGTTTTTTTGCATTCACTTCACCATCATATATGGGCAACTCAAATTTTGCATCAAGTTTTAACAATGGCATTTCATGTTTATTCTTATGAACATTTTTCTTTCCACTAGATTTAGAAATTGAACTTGAAGAAGAAGGAGAAGAAGGAGGTGTTGATGGAGGTGAAGGAGGAATCTAAGGATGGTCCTCTTCCTCTTCACTTTTTCCCTTTGAAGAATCACACAAAACTGGTCGCTTTCGTTCCAAGTAATCCTCGTACAATACTTTCACCATCTCCGACATAGCAAGGAATGTTTTTCGGAACTCTTTCTCATCTTGAGAAATTCCTTCTTCCGATGCCATCTTCTCGCTGTGAGAAGCTATTTTTCTCAATCCAATTAATGGATTCTCTGCAACAAGCTCGCCTTCACCATGTTGTAGCTTTTCCCTGGTTAACATGCAAAACTCTAATCCAAACGTCAACTAGCTCTGATACCACTTGATCCGTCGGATCTTTTAATGACTTACGGTTGAGTTTTAATTTTACATGCATTAATTAACCATTTGAGAAAACTTAGTGAAGAATGAGGAAAGAAGAGGAATTATGACATCCATATACACATATGCAGATTTGAAATGAAATAATAAACAACAAACCATAACACGCAGATTGATAACGGAGTTCGGCACAACGCTGCTTATGTCTCCGGGCCTTTTCTCTGTGGGGGAGGCTTCTTTATTTATGTTCAAGAGCTCAAAAGTACATCACTATAATGCCAAATGGATACAAGACTGATCTGGTCATGTTCTTCCAGATCTCTAGAACCATGCAAAGAAAATGGCACGCAAAACAAACGTCCAGAGCTCCCAGAAATGATCCGACAACGTCTCCTCCTCAAAAGCTTCTCTGCCTCAAAATGGCTTTGGCTTGGCTTCTCCTCAGCATATTTCTGCTCTGAATGCCCCCTATGGCCTCAAACAGGCCTGGGTTATATAGCTGAGAAGTTGGTTTCTCATCTCCAACTTCGTCCCAAAATTTAGGCTCCAAAACTACCTAATAACTCCCAAAAACCATTAAAAATAGACTTAGTTACCATTAAAACCCAAAAATTGGTTATAAAACCCACTTTATAGTTAGATTTGGGCATAAGCCCCCTTTTTCCCACCGCATTCCCCCTTGACAGGGTCATATGGGTTCATATGGCCAAGCGCTAGCCCAAAGGGCTAAGCGCTGGCCCCTCTCCATACAATACTTTGCAATATATTTCATATTGTAGGTTTTATATCATAAGCAATAATTTGGTGTATTGATAAAAGACCATTTCTTAAGGTGTTGGGCTTGGTGGTGGTCGTGGGTTCAAATCCCATGGACCCCAAAACTTTTTTGAAACATGCCACTTAAACTGATGACTGGGTGCCATGTGGCTGCCCATGATTGGGCCACATGGCATCTCACCATTTGTCAGATTAATGCCACTTGTCAGTTATTGACTGATCTAGTTGCCTGCCACATGTATGCCTTGTCAGTGAACCTGCCCAATAACTATCAGCTAGAGATTTCCACGTCATCTCCTGCACAGTCAGCATGTTGATGTCATCAGCATTGACTTTTTGACCAGTTGACCTTTGACTTTTTACCTGTTTGGGCTTCCGATCAGAACGCGATAAATTTCGCGTACGGAACCCATTTGACAAAGTAAATATACCGCCGAAATCGGGAAGACGAGACGGATGCAATGGTGTTCATTTCGTTGCATTATGAGCACTTTCATTTTTGAGCATTTTTCAAGCCCTGTCAGGCTTCTGGATCCGATTTCAGATCAACAGGAGGACAAGTTCTGTAGAGAGAGAGAGAGATAGATACTTTTTTTAGTTCATGTAGAAGTTCTCAAGGGAAGAATGGACGGTCAGAATTCTCTGTGGAGAATTCGTGAAGTCCCACATGCCGTCAGATCTCACGGAGGAGTAGGGGAGTTACGGTGAGTGCTTTCGAGGGGTTCAAGCTCAAAAGGAGTAGAGCCATAGATTCAAGATGAAGGGACCGTTGGATTTACCCATGAACTTCTATTTTGGGTTTTCATAGATTGAAGTCCCAAAATTTGTGCAACAGGACTCGCGAAATCACAAAATGCGAAGTCCCAAGGGTGAAAGGATTTTGTGGGCCACAGAATCAACAGGTGGACAGGTGGTGTATTATCGACACAAAAGTCAAACTCCGTTGACCATTTTGGAGTTTCGTGGAGTGAAGACCCGAATTCTTTGCATTAGGATTCGTGAAATCATGAAGTCTAAAGTCCCAACGAAAAGAGGGGCTGTTGAAAAGTAAAATCTTGTGAGCGCATCGGAGGTTCGGTAAATTGGGATTCGGGAGTCGAGGAGACGAGTTTCTTGACATCGCAACTGCTAAAATCACGATAAGGAGAAATCCGAAATAGAGAGGGAAAAGGTCAAGCATTGACTATTTTTCAGGTTTTCGGAGATTAAGAGACAAGGCGCTTGACCACAGGATTCGCCAAAGTGCGGAGTCTGAACTCTCGAAGTATAAGGGGGGAATTTCTCGAAGTTAATTGTGGGTGCAGATTTCCCGAAAGGGAAATACAGGAGCCATTTTCGAAAGCTCTTTGGGCCAGTGTAGGAAGAAAGATCCTAAGTACGTGACCTTCCGACCTGCAGGTTGAGGAGGGTTTGCATCACGCCGTCATTAATATGTCACAAACAATATCATATTGTCGTAATGTTATGAACATATCATCGTCAAAGTAATGTTCCCCAAATATCCATTCATCAAAATGTGGCACAAATATCCTATCCTCGTAATGTGAAGAACATTTCCTCACCATCGTAATGTGGTAAACATAACCATATTGTTGCAATGTGACAAACATAGCCTTATACGATAAACATACAATATGACTATCATAAGCATATTGTCACAATGTGGAAAACATAACTATGGTTGACAGTGCTTTACCATGGTTGACAATGGTTAAACCATGTTTGATAGTTTTTTTCCATAGATGACCATGGCTAGTCATAACCATATTATTGTAATGTGATGAACATAGCCTTGTCATTGGAATGTGATGAACATATCCTCATCGCCTCAATGTGACGCAAATATATTTTCATCATAATCTCACAAACAATGTCCTCTCATCACAATGTGATGAACATAGCCTTGTCCTCAAAATAATGTCTTGTCATTGCAATGTGGTGAACATATGACATTTATGTTCATCACATAGACATATGACATACAAAGAACATAGGAAATTTATGTTCATCACATAGGACATGTATGTTCCTCACATAGCCCCATCGTTGCAATGTGATGAAAATATCATGTCGTCATAATGTCACAAACAATGTCCTTTCATCACGATGTGATGAACATAGCCACGTTGTCCGAATAAATGTCATGTTGTCATAATGTGATGAACATATGAAATTAATGTTCATCACATAGACATATGACATACAATGATCATATGATGAATATAAAAAAATTATGTTAATCACATAGTCACTTTTTACCTAAATGTCCTATCCTCCTAGTGTGATGAACATAGCCCCATCGCTGCAATATTCCCATCATCATAAATATATGGCAAAAATTATCCTATCATTGCAATGTTATGGACATATCTCTGTCATCGCAATATGATGCAAATATCCAATAGGCATAATGTGATGCAAATATCCTATCCTCGCATTGTAACAAATATATCAGCACCATTTCAATGTGGTAAACATAACCATATTTTCACAATGTGAAAAACATAAAGATATTGTCGCATTATGACAAACATAACTATGCTTGACCTTGGTTGACCTTGTGATGAACATAGCCCCATCGTCACAATGTTTTGAGAACAAATATAATTCATCATCTATAGAGATCAACATCATTTTCTATCAATGTCGTGAACATGGCCTCATTGTCACAATGTGGCACAAATATCCCATCGTCATAATGTGACAAACAATGTATGTTCATCCTAATGTGATGAACATAGCCCCATGTCGTAATAAATGTCTTGTTGTCGCAATGTGATGAACATACAAAATTTATGTTCATCTCATAGCCATACGATATATGATCATCATATTATGAACATAAGAAATTTATGTTCATCACATAGACACTTTTTAAATAAATTTTTTGTCGTCCTAGTGTGATGAACATTAACCCCATCGTTGCAATGTTCGCATCATCGTCAATATGTGACAAACAATATCATGTCATTGCAATGTTGTGAACATAGCCCAGTCGTCACAATGTGATAAAAATATCCAATAGACATAATGTGATGCAAATATCTTATCCTCGCAATGTGAAAAACATAGCCCCACCATCACAATATGGTTAACATAACCACATTGCCACAATGTGACTAAATTAGACTTATATGTTTAACATAAAATGTGATGAACATAACCATATTGTCGTAATGCGACAAACATAACTATGGTTGACCTTGGTTGACCATGATCATGGTTGACTGTGTTTGACCATGGTTGACAATGGTTGACACTATTTAAACATGTTTGATAATTGTTTTCCATAGTTGACCATGGCTGGCTATAACCATATTGTCACAATGTGACAAACATGGTTGGCCATAACCATATAGTCATAATGTGACGATGACTTCCATATTTTCGCAATGTGACAAACATATCCTCCTCATCACAATGTGATGAACCTATCTATGTCGTCGCGATGTTACACAAATATCCTATCGTCGTAATGTGACAAACAATGTCTTGTCATCAGAATGTGATGAACATAGCCTTGTCATCAACATGAATGTCCTTTTGTCGCAATGTGATGAACATTCAACATTTATGTTCATCACATATCCATAAAAAATATGATGAACATATGACATTTATGTTCATCACATAGACAATTTTTACTTAAATGTTCTGTCGTCAAAATGTGATGAACATAGCCCCATCATCCCAATATCCCCACTGTCATCAATATGTGACAAACAATATGATGTCGTCACAATGTCATGAACATATTACCCTCATTGCAATTTGGTGAAAATATCATGTCATCGTAATGTGACACAAATATCGTGTCATCGTAATCTAATGAACATAGCCCCTCCGTCCCAATGTGAGGAAAATAATCATATTGTCGCAATGTGATGTGAATATCCTATCATCATAATGTGACAAACAATTCCAAATGTCGCTATTTGAATGTCATCCATAGTCTTGGTCAACCATTGTTATGGAAATCCATGGTCACTTATGGACGACAATTATCAAACATGGTTAACTATTTTCAACCATGGTCAACCAAGGTCGGCCATAATGAAGGTCTACGAAAGCTAACCATGGTGAAGGTCTATGGAATTTAACCATAGTCATGGTCAACCATATTTAACAATGATAATTACAATTCAAGGTCAACCACAATTAACTATGGTCTTGCTCAACCATAACTATCTTTGGTGATGGTCAAGCAAGGTCATGATCAACCATAATTAACCATGTGAACCATACTCAACCCTTCCTTCCCAAAATCAACCACAATGTACCTAATTTAACCATGTTCATGGTCATGGTCAATCATAGTCAATCATGGTCATTCTCAATTAATCTATTAATGTATTATTATTTTTATAATGCATTATTAATATATTACTTTGTTAGTGTATTACACTATAGGAATTTATTAATTAATATTTTAATTTAAACATTACATTAATGTATTAAAACTTTGATAATGTATTACTACTTTATTAACGTTATATTTTATTAGTGTATTTATACTTTATTAATGTTTTAATGTATAGATACTTTAGTAATGTATTAATTAATAATGTGTTAATGTATTGATTAATGAACACATTACAATATACATTAATACATTAGTGTATCAATAATTTATTGATGTTTTAATATACTAATACTTTAATCATGTTTTTATCAATTCATTTAATATATTAAATGTACTTTCTATGCATTATTACTATAATAATGTATTAGTTTACTAGTGTATTAATTATTTAACAATGTATTAATTAATTATTGTACATTATATTGTTAATGTATCACTTGTTTCATAGGTTATTTTATACATTCATGTAAATTAATATATTTATTTGTATAGAATATTAATGTAATAATTTATTACTACTTTATTAATGCACTATTAATTGTATTAATTTATTAGTGTATTAATACTTTATTGTTATTTTAATAATAAAAAATGCATTAATGTATTAATTCATTAAATTAACACATTACAATAGATATTGATATGTTAATCTCATTCATAATCATGACCATAAGAAACCATTGTAACATTTATTCAATCATAGTCACTCCCACTTAATGTATTAATACCTTAATAATGTATTATTAATGTGTTACTACTTTAATAATGTATTTAATAATTTATTATTGTAGCATGGTATTAATACATTATGAATGTATTAATGTATTAATTAATTAATACATTACATTTTTTTATTTTTATTTTTTAAGTAAAAGTGGGACCTTTCATATTAAAGCGTCATAAAAAAGGGAGCATACATGACACATAGGAGCTAGGTGTCCTGCCTGTGTAGGAAACCAGGACACCTGGCTATCTCACTGTAACATGTCCAAAAATATAGAGAGCATAGTGCCACCTTGCCCGTAGGAAACCACGGGGTATATTCATGACTAACAACAGTTTGATAAGGTAGATTCTAAGGCTATTCAGACTAACACCTAGTGGACTACTGTCCTGAGAAAATACAACAGCAATAAAAAAGAAAAGCATGCAGACTCTAAGCCCTGTTAACGAGTGCACTCCTTGTCGTCCTTCACTTCTTCTGCATGGACTGGTATTGCAAATTGTTTTGCACAGGTAGGACATTGACGTTTGGGCGTGTCGTTGGAATAATCCGCATAAAGCATATCTAGGCGCTGGCTTGCGCAGACCGCTCGGAAAATTTGGTCTTCAACCAGACTTCTGACATCAAATATGAGTTGCAACTGCTCCGGGGGTAGGAGAGGTGGCGAGGGTGGCCTCGGCCGCTTGTCATCTCGTCCCGGGCATTCTGCGTCCTTAGCTGCACGAGTGACCATTCACGGCTCCTCTTCGATGATGCAAGTTTCTGCGCAAGGGTCAGAGGGATATTTGGCGCAGGAGTCAGAGGAGTTCCTGCCGCAGGGTGTTGTCCCAGAGTTGAAGAAGCAGGTGGATGGGTCCCAATTGTCAGGGACAGTAAACATTTTCTGTTCTGAAAAATCTAGTGGGAGCGTAATGCTCAAGTCTTCTTTCACAATTGTGCCAGGAGGTGAACTNCAGAGGAGTTCCTGCCGCAGGGTGTTGTCCCAGAGTTGAAGAAGCAGGTGGATGGGTCCCAATTGTCAGGGACAGTAAACATTTTCTGTTCTGAAAAATCTAGTGGGAGCGTAATGCTCAAGTCTTCTTTCAAAATTGTGCCAGGAGGTGAACTTGCTGCCGGAGTTGCCTGTCGTCGTCGCTGCCTGGCTAGAGTCACTGCACGCTTGAATTCTCGGTGGCGTTTCCTTCTGGAGGCGACTGCATACTAGCCCGCCCCTCTGCGGGGTCGCCCCCTCAATCTCGGCATGACTGGAGCGATGGTTAAAGCCAAGTCGCCGAGAGCTTGATAGCAACTTCGCTGCGCAAGAAGCTGCGAGAACACAATGGAACTTCTGAGAAGGTTAATGGGGGGATAATCCACTATAAACGCCATTAAAGCCCTGAGCTTAATGCTCTGGCTGGCCGGAATGAAGGCGCTCGTGCTGAGTTGCATCAGGTTACGGAGGTGGTAGGAGCTGATGCTCATATTAACTCGCAGAGTGTGTGGGGAGGACTGATATTAAAGGCCTCCCACATCCCCTCACCTCCTTCTTCGCCACGTCCCCCGTCCTCGGCGCGTGTCACCCCATCCGGGGTAATTAATACATTACATTAATAAAAACATCAATTTCCATTTTTTTCTAAAAACGATCCAAAATCCATAGAATAAATTATTTTACAATAAAGAGCACCAAAAGTTTATAGAAACTATATAAAAAATTTAGAAATTTGAATATTTTTATAAAACTATCACCAATCATTTTAAGTTTTGCATATTAAGGACACTTAAGATTAGTCCATGTTTCAACATTTTAATATAAATTTCCATCCTTAAAATTATCCCTATGGTCATGACAAGTGGTGGTCATCTATGGAGAACAATTAACAATTGTGAAACATGTTGATCATTGTCAATCGTGGTCAACCACACTCAACCATGGTCATGACCAACCAATTTCAACCATAGTGAAGGTCATGCATAGTGAAGGTGAACCATAATTAACCATGATCATGGTAATCCAAGGTCAACCACAATTGACCTAGTAGTGGTCAACCAAAGTCAATCATAATTAACCATGTCAACCATAGTGAACCTTTCCTCCCCAAAGTCAACCAAGTTATACCAAAGTTAACCATGATCATGGTAGTCAAGCATGGTCATTGTAATTTATTGTATTAATGTATTACTGCTTTAATAATGTTTTTTTAAAGATATTAATACTTTAATAATGTATTATTAAAGTATTAATATTTGTTTATGTTTTAATTATTTAATATTAAATTTTTAGTGTATTAATAATATTAATAAATACATTATTAATAATGTATTAATTATGTATTACATTATCAATGTATTAAATAATTAATAAGTTACATTATACACTGTAAATTTATACTTTAATTTGTACATTACATTAATGTAATAATGTATTCATACTTTATTAATGTATTACTTTATTTGTATATTAATAATTTATTAATATCTTAGTGTATTCATACCATAGTAATGTATTTATTAAAATTGTATTAATTAAATAAATTAATCCATTTCACTATATTTTAATGTATCAATGTCATTCATAACTTTACTAAAGGAAAAACATGTATCTTCAGTGTCACAAGCATCATCCATGAGGGATCTTATTACCTTTGTAGAGGTATGGAGGAGTAGCCAGGAATTGGAGTTGTTGGGCGCTCATGCTATCAATTGGAACAATTTTACGGTGGAGCTAAGTCAAGTGGGGATTACCCTGAAGGAAGGCGTAGAGGATCAACTATTATGGAATGGAGGAGACTTGTCCGGAAGTCTTTCGACTGGGGAATTATTACAATGCAATTTTTTCTACACACGCTTTACTGATGAGGAGAGGGTGGAAGAATAAACCTTGGAAATGGTGAATACAATTAAAAATTCTCTTGTTTTTCTCGTTGGCCTTTGATAATAGCATTTTAGCATGGGATGCTACCTGTGAAAATAATTGACTGATGATAGAGCCCATTTATTCATCCATTGTCGTTTTACATGGTCTCTTTGGTCAAATTGTTTATCGACCCTGAATTTTAATTGCTCCTGAATTCGCAAGAACATCAATGAATGTATGGAATCGTGGCTTCTGAACAAGGCTGCTTCAAAAAAGCTTCCCAGTTTGTTGAGTTGGTTCATATGGAAGGAGCGAAATAAAGCTCTTTTTGAAGGGAAGGCACCCTCAAACGAGACTCTTGTCTACAGGACATTAAGTGTACTCATTAATCATCAAACAGAGTTAAAATCGTCGGCCTTAAGATTGAGCCCAATAATTTGTTTAAACAGTTTCACTTTGGCATTTTTCGATGGAGCATCTATTGTTGGGGGAACAAATTGTGGGGTAGAGCGATCCTTGAAAATATTAAATTCTCCAGATGTTAGATGGATATTCAATTGTGGAGAACGATAAAATACTAAAGAAAAATTAGTGGGAACGCGGGTACTTTTCCATTGCAAAAGTCCTGGATATTCACCATATTCATATTTTGGTGGATTCCAAAATGGTTGTTGATTAGCTGGAAAAAAAAGGCAATCTCCAAGATACCAATATTTAAGGGTGGAAGTGCATAATTCAGGACTTGGCAACATTGTTCCAAGGAACCAAGTTTCAAAATATATTGAGGGAATCAAATGAGGAGGCTCATAAATTATCAAAAAAAACACTCTCGATGCCTAGAGGAAGATTAACTTACTTCAACTCTCGTGAAGAAAATGAGGGCCCACCCGAGTTTCTAAAAACATTTTAAATATCTTTCTCCTTTTTTGTTGGGCATGAGTGATATGTTTTGTTGTGGCATGAGAGTTTAAAAATTTTGTTTGCGTACAATGATATACCTTTTTTTATTAGTACCAGGTTGGAGTTTCGCCCATGATGTTAATCAATTGTTCCTTCCTTTTAAACGTAGAGATATGGAATTTGGAGAGGGAAGAGAGGCTAGCCCCTTGATCTTTGATCTCTCGATGTAAAAAAAAATATTTCCTTATATAATTCTGTGCGATTTTTCTTCTCGAAAAAAATTCATTCATAGTTATGACCATAAGAAACCATGATAATGATCAACCATAGTTAACCATAATCATTTTCAATAAATGTATTAATACTTTAAGAATATATTATTAATGTATTACTACTTTAATAATGTATTATTAATATATTACCTTAATAGTGTATTAATACTTTAGCAATGTATTACTTAATAATGTAATAATGTATTAATTAATTAATACATTACATATTTAGTGTACTAATACTTTCATATATTACTTTGTGCATTACTGTATTGATACTTTTATTTATACATTACAATAATATGATCATGTATTGTTAATGTATTAATATTTTAATAATGTTTTACTTAATAAATTAAATTCAATAAATTCCCAATTTATTAATGAATTATTATTATATTACTTTATTAGTGTATAAATACTTTATTCATGTATTTATTAATGCATTTGTTGATATATTTAACATATTATTAATATATGATTTTATTAGTGTATTGATACTTTACTAATGTATTAATGTATAAATTAATTAATACATTATATTATTAATGTATCAATCAATCAAAATATACTTTAATGTATTGATACATTATTAATGTATAATTAATAGTTTAATATGCTATATTATACATTAGTGCATGCATACAATAATAACTTATTAGTAAATACATTAGTGTCAATGCATTTCTACTTTATTAATGTATTACTTTATTGGTGTATTAATACTTAGAAATATATTTATTGTTGTATTTAATGTATTATTAATGTATTACTTTATTAGTGTATTCATACTATAGCAATGTATAAATTAATAATGTATTAATAAATACATTACACATTAATGTAAATTAATAATTTAATTTATACCTTATATTAATATATCAATAGACCATTAATTTATATGCATTGATACATTAATATAATGTATTAATGTATTAATGAATTACATTATTATTATATATGACATTAATGGTTATCCTCAAGGCATGTTGGCCTTCCATGGACCCTTACATTTCAAAACTAGTGGGGCAGATAGGCTTAAATCAACCACTTTTATAAAGTGGTTCTTACTAGTTAGCTAAACATGACAATCATATGGTATTGCATTAATTTCTTAATATGATAAAGTAAATGTGAAAAGCTAGTAAATTCATTGATTGATTTGAGAGCACTATAAAGAATATGCCATCATCTTGAATTACTAGCCATGAGATTAAGATTTTAAATTAAACATCATTAATTATTTCTAATAAATGTATATTAACTTAACTTTAATTAATATATTTATTTATATTATTTGATCATTTTAATCATTAATAGATAATATTATATTAGTATAACTATATTATAAAAATTGCTTATATACACGATGAGAGTCATTAGTTTGAAAAGATGATGGAAAATGAAGCCTATTTTCTTATATGAACCATCAATATATTTTAAATTTAAACTAAGCAAGATCATTCACACATAAAACCAAGCACATTAATCATACACTTGACACACTGATTTATGTGGAAACTTAAATCGAGAAAAAACCACAGGCAACGATTATCGGTCTTCTTCTATTCAAGGGAGAATTACAATAGACTTCATATGCATACAACCATCCTCTCCTCGCACAATGTAATCTCTTATGCTCGCATTGTACTCTACCTGTATTGGTATGCTCGTATATATAAAATCTATCACTCAATTACACAGACTAACCATGAATAGATCACATAGTTACATGAATAGTCCATAAATATATTACATGCATGCGCATGTGCATGTGCATGTGCATCTGCATGTGATCACATGAAGAAATTCATTGGCATGTTTCCAGCAATCTCCACCTTGACGGCAATTTACCTAATATATCATGCCCTTAATTAATTCAACACTTTTTCTTCAAATCAAGAGAAGCCAAACACCATTGTACCTTCTCCAAAAAAAACGGTTTCATAAACATGTCTGCAAAATTCATTTTTGTATGGACCTTATCGAGATCCACTCCACCTTCATCAACAACCTGTCTTACAAAATGGTACTTAACAAAAATGTGTTTCGTCTTACTATGATAACTTGGATTGCTACCTAGATGAATAACACTTTGACTATCGCAAAATAGTTTCACTTTGTCCTGCATCCTTCCAAGCTCACCCAATAAACCCTGTAACCAAATTGCCTCCTTGCATGCATGTGAATCAGCCATACATTCTGCCTCCATAGTGGAGAAAATGACTACATTTTGAAGCTTTGGCATCCAGCCAAAAGGTCCTCCTGCAAAAGTAAAGACATACCCTAAATTGGATCTCCTTTTGTCCAAGTCACCTACAAAATATGAGTCTACATAACCGCAAATTGAATAAATGGAACCATCATAGGTGATAGAATAACTTCTTGTGCCTCTAAGATATCGAAGCACCCATTTCACTGCTTCCTAATGCTCTTTTCCTGGATTTTCCATGTATCAAATGACAACACCAACTCCATGTGAAACATTTGGTCTTGTACTAACCATCACATACATCAAACTTCCCACTGCATTAGCATATAGTAAACGAGACATATAATTATTTTCTTCGTCATTACTAGGACATACACCTGAATAAATCATGAAATGGGAAGCCAAAGGGATCTGTATGGGTTTCACATTATTCATATTGAATCTCATAAATATTTTCTCCACACAATTCTGTTGTGATAACCACAACTTACCATTTTTCTTGTCTCTATGTATGTCCATCCCTAAGATTTGTTTTTTTGCTCCTAGATCCTTCATATCAAACACCCTACTCAACTGAGCCTTTAACATGTTGATATCAACCATGCTTTTACTTTCCACAAGCATATTGTCAACATATAACACCAAAATAATGAACATGCCATTTTCCAAGTTTTTAAAGTAAACACAATGATCATATTCACTCCTTGTAAAATTTAGGCTCACCATGAAGGAATCAAACTTCTTGTACCATTAATGGCCCGAGAGACTGTCTCAGGCCATACAATGACTTCTTGAGTTTGCAAACAAATCTCTTATTGCAATCCTGAACAAACCCTTCTCTTTGTTCCATATATATATATATATATATATATATATATATATATATCCTCATCTAAATCTCCATGTAGACATGTTTTTTTAACATCTAGCTCCTCTAACTCAAGATCAAGTAAATCAACTAGTGTTAGCAGAACACGAACTGAAACAAGCTTCACAACTAGTTAAAATATCTCATGAAAATCAATACCTTCCTTTTGAGAATACCCTTTTTCTATGAGTCTAGCTTTATTCCTTTCCAATTTCTCATCACCACCCTTTTTCAGTTTGTAGACCCACTTGCAGTCGGCAACCTTCCTATCCTTTAGAATTTCTACCACGTCCCATGTTTTATTCCTCTATAAGGAATCCATTTCTTATTTCATATATTTATTCCATTGAGCACTTTTAGATACCTAAATTGCTTCCAGAAAACAACTAGGTTCTCCATCAACAAAAACCACAGCCATAGATGAAACATAATTATCATACCTTGCAGGAGGATTCGTGACTCGTGAAGATATCCCCAGAGATGTTTGAGGGATATCCTCAGTTTCGTGGATATTTTCTGCATCTCCATCTTCTTCTTCTCCTTCTAGAACTTATTCATGCTCCTGCCTTTATGAAGATGGTTGAGATTCCAACTGAATTTGTTGAATTTGCGGTGCTTGTTCTTGTCTCACTTCACGATCTACCAATTTTGATTTTAAGAGTGAAGATTCATCAAATACTACATCTCTTCTTATGATGAGTTTGTGGGAAGTAGGATCCCACAGTTTGTACCCCTTAAGTCCATCACCATAACCAATGAAGACATATTTCTTTGATCTAGGATCTAACTTAGAATGCTAATATTTAGAAATAAGAGCGTAAGCATCACAACCAAATATTCTCAAATTTGAAAAATCACACGAATGACCTGTCCATACCTCTTTTGGAATATTACAGTTTATTGAAGTTGATGGTGACCGATTTATCAGATAGCATGTTGTAAGAATTTCTTCTACCCATAATTCCTTCTGCATCTTGGAATTATTGAGAACGCTCCTTGTTCTTTCTAGAAGAGTCATATTCATGAGTTTAACAACACCATTCTGTTGAGGAGTATAAACTGTGGTCTTATGTCTTTCAATCCCATATTCCTTGTAATAGTTGTCAAATTCCAAAGATGTGAACTCACCTCCATTATTTTTCCTTAAACACTTGATTGACTTGTGAGAGCTCTTTTCAACCAAAGATCTGAATTGCTTAAAAGTAATAAATACATCAATGTTTCTTTTAAGTAAATAGACCCAAACCTTTCTAGAGTAATCATCTATAAATGTCACATAATATGATGGTCCTCAAAAAGAAACTAGAAGGGATGGTTTCCAAATATCTGAATGAATGTAATCAAGGACACCTTTTCTTATATGCCTTCCTTATTTAAACTTATGTCTACACTATTTTCCAAAAGCACAATACTTGCAAAAATTCAAATTCAGAAACTTCAAACTTAGAAGTGACATACAATCAACCAGTACCTTAACCCCTTTCTCGCTCATATGACCCAAACGGTGATTTCATAAATGAACAAAGTCACTTCCATATTTAGATGCTACCACTTCTTGATTTACCTTTGTCCTTCCTTCAAGTTGATAAAGGTTCTCGATCATCTTTTCCTTCAGGACTACTAAGATTCCTTTGGACACCTTCAATACTCTACCTTGAGTTGCACACTTGTATCCAACAGAATATACAACTCCCAAGGATATCAAATTCTTTCTTAGTTCGAGTACATGTCTTGAATCCATTAATGTTCTTACAAAACCATCATGAATTATAATCCAGATTCTACCAACTCCAACAATTTTACAAGAAAAAACATTTCCCATAAAAACAACACCATTATAAATATATTGGTAAGTTGACAACCAATTTCTACGAGGACACATGTGGTTGGATGCACCATAATATAGCAACCAATGATGATGTTGATGTGAACCATATCAATTAGCTAACATCTCATCAATCATACCTGAACATGAACCTAAATTTGTTTCACCTACATTATCTTCATTTTCTTCTCTTGTGGAGTCCTCCTTGGCTGCATTCTATGTTTTCCAGCAATCCCTCTTGAGATTCTTGATTTTCCATAGAACCAACATTTCTACTTACTCTTCTTGCCCTTTAACTTAGACCTTCTTGTACTCCTCTAACTTTTCCCTCTTTCTGTAGATCGTCCTCCGACCACCATTGCTTATACTGTAGAGTTTTCCTTATTGGATTTCTTCCTCATTTACTCACACAACAAAGCTCCCACAATAGTTATATAATCAATGGCATATGTTGTGTTAAACCACATAGTTGTGACAATATGATCCCAAGACTCGGGAAACAAACACAGTGGTGTAGTATCCTTGTCCTCATCATTGACATTTACTTCCATAGTAGTTAATTGAGAAATCAGAGTATTGAAGACATTCAAGTGATCAACAATTTTTGTACATTATTTCATCCGCAAGTTGTACAACTTCCTCTTTAAGAAGATTATGTTTGACAATTTCTTTATCATATAGAGACTCTCCAGTTTGGTCCACAAACCTATTGTTGTCATCTCTTCAGCGATGTTAAACAATACCTTATCTTCTAGACACACGCGAACAATACCTAGGGCTCTTGCATCCAGATACTCCTAGTCCTCATTTATCGTGCTTTCTGGTCTTTGACCTTCCATCCAAGGCCTTTTTCAATCCTTGTTTCACAAGAAGATCTCACATCTTGAGCTTCCATAGCGCAAAGATATTCTTACCGCTAAACTTTTCAATCTCAAAATTGGAACTTTGCACTTTCTCCACTAGCACAAACAACTCCAAACCAAGCTTATAATACTAAGCTTGTATAATGAATCAATAATGATAGTTGAAAAAATATTTAATAAAAAATATATATATAATATTTAAAAGAACTTTTAAAACATCCACGTTTTTTTTTTTTACCATTCAATAAAAGATCCTTTAAAAAAAATATTTAATAAATATTTTATACCTCATAAAAGGGTCGACCTTCCCTTTTAATAAAACACCATTTCACCTTTATTAAAACCTCCACATTTTATACCTCATAAAAGGGTCGACCTTCCCTTTTAATAAAACACCCTTTCACCTTTATTAAAACGCCCACCTTACTCACTTTTGAATAAGACAAAGAACCCTTCAAACTTTAGTTTATAAGATGCATGTGCACTATCCTTTTAATTTTTCATTTAATGGATCGTCACACCTTGTACGAGGACCACCTGCGACAATTAGGAATCACTGCACCTTGTCAATGGATAGTCTGTGACGATTTTCACCCAAATCACCACACCTTCTATTACTATGCGTCTGCGATGGTGTCACACTATATACATTGTACGACCTCCAATGACGTCAAACTGTGTGTTGTGTATGTCCCGCGACGATGTAATAAATCCTGAACTCATCTCTCCACTTCCGCTTCACTCGGCTCGGCTCGGCTCTTCGATCCAGCGACCAGATTCTTTTCTCCTTTCCTCTCTGCTCCTTTAACTCTAAGCTCTAAAACCACTTGTTAGGCAAGAGAAGAAAAACATAGCATATATAACAGAGCATAAACTAAGAAAGATCAAACACACATAAAACCAAGCACATCAATCATACACTTGACATAGTGATTTATGTGGAAACCCAAATCGGGAAAAAAACAAGGGCAATGATTATCGGTCTACTTCTATGCAAGGGAGAATTACAATAGCCTTCATAGGCATACAACCATACAACAATGTACTTTCTTGCATTCACATTGTACTCTACCTCTATGGGTATGCTCATATATATAACATCTATCACTCGGTTACATGACTTACCATGAATAGACACATAGTTACACAAAAAAATCATAAATAGATTGCATGCATGCCCATATGCATGTGACCGCATGAGGAAATTCGTTGTCATGTTTCCAACAAAAAAAACACAATATACTAATACCTTCCGCCTTTAATCGTTTGTGTGTAAACCATCCAAAACATGCATTTGTGAAGGAATCTTATTTCTCCATTTATATAATTATTTTAATTTGAAATAATATAATAAATGTTTATAATTTTCATTTTATCATTAAATTTATAAATTAATAGATTATTTAAATATATTTTAACATTTAAATTATAATAAAATTTTGATTATGTTTAAAATTTTAATTAAATTTTATAACCTTTTTCACTTCAAGTAAGCTTTATTTTAAGTTTTTTCTATTTTCAACACTCTATATCAAACTTAGGTCAAAAGTGAACAACTTAACTATAAAATAACATTTTCTTTTTTAATGAAAAAAATAAAATAAAATTTTATAAAAATTGGATGAAATTCTACATATTTATAAATTACATAATTTTATATTTATAATTTATATAATTTATTTTTTATAATTTTAAAATTATAATAAATATTTTATAATAAATTATAATAAATATTAAATAGCGACAATCAAATAAAATCAACTTTAAAACGTTAAAATATACATTGAGTAATAAAATTCATACTAATGAATTAAGGAACATTTGTTTCCTCCTAAGAGGTCATGTGTTTCCTCCTAAGAACAACCTGAGTGGGCCTAATGATTAAGAACATGTGTTTCCTCCTAAGAGGTCACAAGTTCAAATCGAGAATCCACCTATACCAACCATTTTTATTGATGATGATGATGATGATGATTAACATCCAATTGGTCTATGAGACCTTAAGAGGGTAAGTGATTAGTTACGATTCTTTAGAAAAAAAAAATTGTGCTCGAAAATCATTAAGAGAATCTTTCCAAGATCACCATACTTTTGTTGAGTTAAGAGGTTAGAAAGGTTTGTAGTGTGACAAATATTTTGAAAATGAGATCTAATATGGGTATAAGATTGAAAATCTAAGAGAAAATGCTTTTCATCTTCAACCTTGTTAGTGTCACAAAGGTGAAACACTCTTTCATCCCATGGCGTTTTAGGAATTGACCAATGCCTCGTTTCACTATGGAGCTCGTGAGAATTTGTTCTTATCTTAGCAATGTTTTTTTTTTTCTTTACACTTGGAAAAACATATATATAATTTTGATCTTCTACATTAGGGTTGATTACATTTTAATATTTGTTTTTGTAAGTTAGGGTTTGTATTGATTCATGTCAAAATATACAACTCTCAATGGAGCAATTACTTACGTGGTAGCAATTCCCTTCTTGGAAACCACCGCTGCCAAGTGTCCAATATCCTATGTGGAAACGTTGCCCATCTCAGAAACCATCGTTGCCAAATCTCCAAGAAGAAAATGTGTCATGCAAAAAGTAAGAAAAACTAATTAGCCACGTAGGGCTCAATGCTGACAACTATGAAAAAATTGCATAGCGAGGAGAATTGAGCCTAAGACTAGAGAATATTAGAAACTTGATCTAAGTTGCGACCCGACGTAGACTTGGTGTGCCTGTTCTTTCCCTTTGTCACGGTCCGCTATGGCCTGTCGAAGATCTTAAAGGAAGGCCATCAGGGTGTCCACTCTACTCCAGCGGTCAACATCCCTATTCTATATGATCGAGCATAGCTGATTTGATCTCCTCCAGGTCTTTTTTAATGTTACTCAGAGTAGCCATGATTACGGTTCGATCATCACACCTATCACAATAAGGTCGTGGTGGGTGGATGGAGGAGAAACAGGGGAGGACCTCGAGAGGGAGTAGGGAGGAGAGAAGGCGGGACCCGAGGTGGCAAAGGGGCAACGGGGATGGGAGGGCGGATAAGTGGGACGTTGAGGGGGGAGGGAGATGTTTAGTGGGGAAGGGGGGAGGTGGTGCAAAGCCTAAGGAATTGCCAAGTAGATCAAACAACTCGGCCCTACNGGGTGGATGGAGGAGAAACAGGGGAGGACCTCGAGAGGGAGTAGGGAGGAGAGAAGGCGGGACCCGAGGTGGCAAAGGGGCAACGGGGAGGGGAGGGAGGATAAGTGGGACGTTGAGGGGGGAGGGAGATGTTTAGTGGGGAAGGGGGGAGGTGGTGCAAAGCCTAAGGAATTGCCAAGTAGATCAAACAACTCGGCCCTACAGTCGTAGGTGTTCGATAGAGGGGAGAGGTCAGGGGCGGGGTCGCAGGGTGGGTGGGCTTGTGAAGACACTACTACAGGAGCCAAGACAGGGGGGAAAGCCACTTCAGGGGGGTGGAAATTAACTACAGGAGGGGTGATAGCATCTTCAATGGGAGAGTCTCAGATGGGCAGCTTCCTTCCCTAGGCCTCATACCAGGCTGGTCCACGTTTTTCCTTCCCTTTGAGATGGGCATGACTCTGATGGTTGGTGGGTCTTGAAAGGGGGAGCACCACTGCAACTTCGAGATCTAAGGGAGGTCACACCAAAACCTAGTTGCAAAACAGAGGAAAGGGTGAACCAGGGAGTTGAGGCTCTACAAATTGTGAGGGGACCAATGAGGAAAAGAACACCACATCTCGGCTTTAGGAGCAAGAGAGACAATTTGGAGCTAAAGTGACCAAGGGAGCCCTCTTCATGGTACCATGAAGACACTCATGCCACAGAGCTTCCGAGGATGCGAATGAAGACTCGAGGGTGGCGAGGGGTTGTTTAAACCCTTGAGGTGATTAAAGTGGGGTGACGAAGTAGGAAGGACGCGAAGTGGCCTCCTCAAGAGCCTCCTCAAGAGTTGTGCATATCATATTCTCAGAAACACCCCATCCCAATGATTACATATTAATATTAAATAGAGATTGTAAATATATTTTTATTACAATGTGTTTTGGTATACATTTTGTTAAATATTAGTGTAAATTCATGTTAGTTTCAAAATTAATAAGATTGTGTTAATCAATATAAACGATTTGAACATTTTGAAATCATCATCCTATAATAATGACTTTTTAAACAACATTTATTTGTGAAAAAAATAACTTGTCAAATAAGAAAAGTCAAAACAATTTTGATATTTTTCATAAAAATAAATAAATTTAAACAACATTTTATATTTGAAAAGAAATTAAAAAAAAGACTTTTGAAACAACATTTCAAATTTATGTAAAGCCAAAACAACTTTGACCTATTTCATTGAAAGAAAATACTTTTGAAACAACATTTATATTATATTTCAAAAGGAAAGGAAAATAAATAAATTTTGAAACAACATTTCTGTATGAAAAGAATGGCATCTCAAATTAAAGAAACAGCATTTGTGTATGAAAAGAATGGCATCTCAAATTAGAGGAAGAAAGAAAGACTTTTGAAACAACATTTATTTGTAAAATTAAATAAAAATATTAGTATGTGAAATTAAAAAAATAAATTATATGTCGAATGAATAATATTAGTATGTGAAATTAAAAAAATAAATTATATGTGGAATGAATAATAATAATGTCAAATTAAAAATTAATAATGATAGCATGTCAAATGAAAATATCACACTACCTATCCTGAAAATTTGACAACTGGTAGGAATACCTGATCCATGATTCAATTCCCGGCAATATAATCCACCCATGTCTATCTTCAAAAACTTGACAGCTGGAAAGAATACCTCATACATTATTGAAATACCTCCTCCGGAGAAGATACTGCAAAACAATCCACCACGGCAGAAAAGATGTGTATGTACAGCACTAATCTACCAGTCAACCAACATTTCTAAGAATTTGAACAAACACATAACATGCATGTGGAAAAATGCAAAACATTGTGGGCTTTCATGACGCAGAAAATACAAACAGACAACATGCTATTAATGGCTGTCTTGCTGTAGAAAATGCAAACATATAACATGCCTTTGGAAAAATCCAAAACACGATAGCCGTCACATTCAGGACTTAGATCAATGATAATCCTCACTGGCTTTCAAGTATTAAATTTAAAGAGAACAAGGACAAACAATGATTGAGATAGATGAGTTATAAGGAGTAAGCTAATTAGGGAGTAATTTTTTCTTCAGCTTTTTACTTTTAAAAAAATGATTTTGAATTCTATTAGATTTTCAGGGGTAGTTTGAGTTTTGCAGTTCCATGCATTTTAGAAATTTTTTCAATCTGTTTTGTCTTATTTTAAACCAATCCAAATGCTCAGAAAAATTAATCAAAATTCTAGATTGACCTAACATTTAAAAGCAAATAACCAAAACACCTATCTAAAAAGTAATTCCTAAGAGAAAATTGCTAAGGAGTTAACCCACTCCTAATTTTTTTTAATAAAGTTGCTGCCGAGTTAGCCCACTCTTAATTTTTTTAATAAAGTTGCTCCCGAGTTAGCCCACTCTCCTAATTTTTTCACTCCTAATTTTTTTAATAGATTTAGGATGATCATATTATTTGATTATAGCTACTAGCACAGCCACGTAATTGAAAATATATATTTTACAATTTCCGAGAACTTAGAATTTTGAATGTTTGACTAGTTTCTGCCTTGAGAAATAAATTCCAGGGGGAACACGCTGCATCGAACGTGCCTTTGTCTATTGCTACGGATAAGGCCACATGCTTTCACTTTTGGAGAAGGGTACGTCTGTATCAAATTTTCCTCTCACTTCACATGCTTTCACGTGTGGATAAAGGGAGTTGTTTAATAATGAAGCGTTTTTCTTTTCTTTATATTTAATTGGGTGATACAAGAGATTGGAGTTTCAATCTATCCTTGAAATTTAATTGGGTGATAACAGTAGATTAGAGATTTAATTTATTCAAAATTAGGTTTATATTGATTCAGAATTATGGATATCAATCTATATTTATTTATATTTAAATTGTTGATTGAATAGTTTTATAAATAATTTAATTATTATAAAAACTATACCTCCAAAAATTCTATCATATTAACAACATTATAAAACAAAAATCCCTGACCGTTACACCTTGTAACGGTTCTCGCTTCATTTACAATATTATCTAGATAGTGATCTTCCTGGAGATAACATGAGAAGACTCTTGAAATATTCGTCCATTCGCTTGTGTACTACAGTGCTTTATAAGCCTTTATTACATCCAAAGCTCATAGTTCTTACTATGAGGGACATATCTGTAATGTTATTATCCAATTCAGAGTTGGCTTCTGCGCTGACTGGACATATATCACGGAATCGAAAAACTGTCACGCGACAATTACAGGTATTGTCAAAGCCGTGACATAATAAACAAAGATAAGGTGGATTGCCTTAGTTCGATCTTTTACAGAGCGAAAATCAGGCTGCTGCGCATTACAAAAGTTTTAATTACATAGTTAAAACCAGGGTTGGAATTCGATTAAAAGTTGTCAGTGCGATTGGTTATTTCGATTGCCAAATTTTTATAACATTTATAAAATTAAAATAGACAATTATTATATTCAAAACCTCAAAAATCCTTCAAAATTTGTTTTTAAATATTATTTACAGTACAAATAAAAATAAGTATGAATCTACTGACTTTTCTTTTCAGAAGCGCCATACATGCTAGGGAGCAGCTTATTAGAGGTAAGGTGAATAATAGATTACTGGCTCATAAATTTGTGGATTGATATTCTTTGAAGTAAATCCTTATGCCTGAGTCCATTCAAAGTTTACGAGGAGTGAAGCTCTTTACTTGTATATGGGCGCAAGCAGATAGGGAAGCCAAAACCCTTATATGCCTCTAACCTAATCTTAAATCCTCACTGATAGCCTCTATTGTAGTGGAGCAAAATGCGTTTTAGGGTTTTCAGAATAGATTAAATAACTTATTTGAATTTTTTTAATTTCTTAATTATTCCACATTTTCAAGCTCAAGGAGAGGCAATCATTCATTTAACAGAGCATGAACACAAAAAAAAACTATGAAGCTCTTAACTATACATGATTCTAGATCATAAGTGAGTTTGGTTTACTAGGGTTTAATTTTAGATTATAAGTAATTCTAGATCCATACCTGTAGGATTAGGTTCCTTATTGGTGAGCTCTACAACTATAAATGTAACATTTGGTGAGCCCTACAACTATAAGTTTTTCTTTCAATAATGAATTGTGATATTTGCTCATGGTTTCTTGAGGATTGATATCTCTGTTTATAATTTGGTATCAGAGACATACCACCGTTGTTGAGTGCGCGTCGACTGGTGCAAGAGTCGTAGACTTGTGTGAGGGCGCGTCGACTGGTACAGGAGATTGTTGCGTGGAGTTGTTGGCCATGGCTGTTGTCTGTGTTCGCTGATTGCGCGGAGTGCTGCATGGATCAGTTGTCCATCGTTGTTGTATGTGTTCGATGCTATCTGCACTATCTGAATTGAAGATTAGGTTTTGGCGAGCACGGACCCACGACCATACTTACCTATGTGCACCAATCACTGCTATTCAGAGCTATTCAGAGCGATACATATCAACTATTGGTGCTTTAGCTGGTTGTGGTGCATCGAGATTTTGGGATTTATAGCTCTCAAGAAGCTCCCTATAACATCATACCAGTGTTTTTTTGAAATTAGATTATTCAAAGAGAATAATACGGAATGAAGAGTGAACATCGATGTTTGTGAACATCGTTGGTTGGATCATCTTCTCATGCACTGATTTAAGTTAGAACAATCACTCTTCATTAGCCTGTGCATTGATATATCTCAAAGTCACCTGCCTGTGCACGATATATCTCTTTGATTGTGAGGCCTTTGCCCAGGCGTCTCGTTATATGAGGGTATTTAACTCAAGGAGAACCCGTGGCATTTTAGTTTGTTGAGGTTTAATTGCAGAGGGAGAAGAGCAAAAGTTCCTGCAACCTGCCAAAAAAGAAGAGCCTGTTAAGGAGGAGCTAGTAGAGAAGGAGCCCGCCAATTCTTTGTTGTTTCTTCAAATTGGTGAATAATCATTGAATTATTTGTGGTAGAAGATGACAAATCCTCTTGCTCATTCTTATTTAAATGATTCCACAAAACTAATGGAGAAAATTATGTAAACTAGAAGTTTAAGCTGACCACCATTTTAGAGGCATATAGTTTATGGACTATTGTCAAAGGAGATGAGCCCAAACCCACTATTTCTGTAACAAATGAAAGCGAAAGTGTGTCCTTAAATGACAACATCATTCCTTATATAAGAGATTGTAAAACTTGCAAAGAGATTTGGGATGTTCTCAAAGGTTTGTACAAAACCTCTAATGCAAACCAGATTTTACTTTAAAAACTAAGCTATTATCTATCAAAATGGAAGCCAATGAAAGCATAGGTAATTTTGTATCCAAAATTAACTATTTAAGTGATAAGTTGGGTCACATTGGTGAAAATGTTTCTAGTAGTGATTTAGTAACAATTTCTTTGAAAGGTTTATTGCAAGATTATAAAGTCTTTAATTCAGAACTCTCATCTAGACAAATGCCCCCTACTTTTGATGAATTGGATGGTATCCTTCTTCAAGAGGAAGAGAGAATGAAGAATTATGATCTAGACTCAAGTGGCTCAGATTTGGCTTTGATTGCAAGAGGTAAAAGATCATACCGAGGTATACCATGGGACAAGAATAGAGGTTGGTTTCAAGCAAAGAAGAAAGGTATGACACATCATGATTCTTTGTTAAGAGAAATATTGAATGTGAATATTGTAAAAAACCTCCACATCTTTCTAAAGATTTTTATAGAAGAAAGAATCATGAATAAAATGAGAGATATAAAAGGCATAATTGAAATTTTGTGCATAAAGACACTTCATTCAATGATGGATTTAAAAATCTTAAGTTGTTTATTTATGAAGCTACATTGTGTTGAAACTGATGATGAGAATGCATGGTTCATAGATTCTGGTGCATCACCTCATATGACTTGTAATAAAGAATGGTATGATGAATATTATGAGAAAATTGATGACACAAACATTTACTTAGGAGATAACAGATCACATAAATTCGAAGGCTATGGAGTAATAAGTGTGAACTTACCTAATGGACAATTGAGAGAGATTCATGATGTGATGTATGTTCCTCCTATTAAAAAGAATTTAATATCCATTTCAACTATCACTCGTAATAATCTAATAGTGGAATTTGGTAAGTTTAGGTGTGTTGTAAAACATATCCAGGATCACTATAGGATTGTTTCCACATGTACGAGGGTTGGTGTATTGTATAAGTTGGATGTGACAATGAATTGTCATGTTGCATTAACAGAATTGTCATGTTGCATTAACATCAACAACAATGTCAACATAAGACTTATGGAACCACATGTATGGGCACCTATATTACAATGATTTGATGTTGTTGCAAAGAAAAATAATGGTAGAAGGTCTTCCTGTTATGAAGAATGATTATGTATGCAGACCTATGCTAACTAGGTCACTTGGTGGTGCTTCCTACTTTCTTATTTGTGTTGATGATAGATCTAGATGTTAAGATATTTAGACACTTAGGAGTTAGTTAATATCTACTTATTCTATTGTGTCATTAGGTAAAAGTGTGTTTTCTAGTGTGTTTCTTTGGTATGCATTAATATGCATTTGTAGCTAGGAAATCCGATGGTCGCGATATGTTCCTGACATAGAGTGATCCAATAGTTCATACTCTTCTCAATCTTAACGACGATTTATCTGTGGCTTAACACTCCATCGTTCCATGATCTCTATTTAAAGAGCATGGAGGGTCATTTTCTAGTGATTGATTGTGAAAAACTCTTTGTAAAATATCTCTGTAATCTTTTTCTTTGCATTAATAAACTACTCAAAGTGGTCACGTTGGTTGGGGCATTAGATGTTTCCCTTTAGGGGTTTTACCACCAGAAGACATGAGTGTGTTCATATTTGATCTAGTTATGTGAGTGGTTACTGAAGGTGTTCGTCCTCTGTTGGAATACCTGTGTTGTCGACCATGGTATTAGAACCTGTTTGAAGACCCGCTCCTGTTGTAGATCGAGATCGTGAAGCCGAGTTTCCTCATCTCCATTTTCCATCATTTTCATACATTTATGGGCTAAGAGGACTATTACATTGAAAACTTTTTGTTTCACTTGAAAAGGTTTCTGTTTGCTCAAGATACGACCATTATAGTCAGATCTAGAGGTATAAAGCTTGAATACGCATTTTTTGTTTTTTTTTACAGAGTAGTATTTGGGTTTTATTTCGGTTTTGTTTTATTTATTTCTGGGTTTCTACTCTTTTAGATCTACGTGTTCTCTCTTTGCCCCATGCCCTGTGTGATCTCGGCAAATATCAGATAGGAAAAGGTGCATCTTTCGGGTAAGCTAACCGAAATCTAGCTCTTGTTGTCATCAAGAAGCGAGATTTTTTTCTTGTGTGCAAAGAGTTTTTCTTTTAGCATGCTCTCCAAGGCTGTCTACAACAACAACAACCCCAATCCTCCTTCTAAATATTGCAATATGTTTTGCTAGATCATTTGGTTAAAAGTTGTCTTATTAAGTAAGAGGTCTTGAGTTCAAGCCTCTCTTTTGTTTTTTGTTTTTTTAAAAACACATGCTAAAATTATAAAATGTATTTCACTTCAAGTATAAAAGTGAATCACTATAAGTAACTTTAATATTTTATTTTAGAGTTATTTATTTTGAATGCATATTTTCTGTTATAAAGTAACTTCATTGTAAAAGTGATCCCCACTTTTCTTTATAATAGTGGGTCATTTCATAAAGCAACCTACACAATCATGTGGTCAATTGGTTACCGTTTATGCCATTTTTTTAAAGGGCATAACTCTCACATCGGAAGTCCGTTTTCAGTGCTGTTTTTTTTAATCCGCATAATTTTTCGAGCTCTACAAGTAATGTCTTGCTTACCAACAGCAACTATTTCCAATGAAAATCTCATATGGAAGATTTATTAAGAAGTAAAGGCTTGTACGGTATTACCTTGGGAAAGAAAAAAGCACCCACTGATGTTGATAAGAAAGCCAAGTGGGATAATATGAATGACAAAACACGAGGACTAATCATAATGTCCATCTCTCCAGATTTAGGGTACCGCCTTCAAGAAATTGATGACCCCGAAGAATCTTTGGACAAGATTGAATTTGTGTTTATTAAACTCAATATTATTCGAGCACAAGAGTTAGAAAATCAAATACTAACCTTGAGTCCAAGTGATTTTTCTTGCCTTGGAGACTATTTATCTAAGTTTAAAACACTGAGAATTTTATGTGAAGAATGTAAGATAAAAATGGAGGAAGAGCGTTGTATCTATCTTATTTTTTCTAAGTTGGATAGTGCATATTCTGTGTTTGTATATACCTTTTATTCCATGAGAGAGTCTCTAGGGAAAGCTTATGAAAAACCCACTCTTGAGTCTTTTTGTGCTTCTTTGATTAGAGAGGAACATAAGCTTGTACAACTTGGAGTGATCAACACTGCAGGTACCTCCAACAAAGCCTTTGATCAAAAAATTCAAATTGCTCAGAATTGCTTCAAATCGAACAAGAGTGTAGGCCTCATTGTTGCAAACCCAACGCAACTCGTTTGGGTTCAAACAGACGTTGGGACTGAGAGATATCATGATCTATTCGAATCGTCAAACAGGTAAAAAAATGGACGCTGACTGGGAAGTCTGTACAGGCTGACGTGGCAGGGGCCATACGCTGATGTGGCAGAGGTCATACGTCCATATGTTGATGTGGTATGTGATGATGTGGCAGTTTTTGATTGGTAGCTGAGGCTGAATTATATTCTGACATGTGGAATCATTTTGACAAGTGTTTGGGTGCCACGTGGCCCAGTCATGGGCTGCCACATGGCACCCCATTATTGGGAGTGGTCTGTGGGAGTCAAACCCCGGACCTCCCCTATGGTTTCGCTCTTTGGTAGAGTGTGGGCTACCACTAGCCCACACGGTGTTCCTTGTAAACTATATGTTTTACAATGTATTTAAATTTGATTTATGTTGTGGCTGACGCGGGGTCCGGGTTGGGGCTTATCCCCAGGCCCCGGTCACACTTACACTGCCATATGATCATACCCTCCATTATTGCGTGCAGGGTTTTCAAATGATTAGCCCGTGGTTATATCTGTGACCGCATACAACCACAGCAGAGAGCGCGGGAGTTTTGTTCAAACGGTTAGTACGGTTTCAATGCACCCGACACTTGGTGCTTAACTGTTCTCTCTTAAAGGTTAGCCCTTTTTCTTATAGAGTGCGGTCGTATGGACGACCCATGTGCCCGAGAGCTTGGCGGTTAGGGGTTGGCACGCCCATAACCATCCTACAGTTTCCACCGTTGGTGTGGTTGCGTTCGGTGTCAGGTTTGTATGCTTTAAATAACATGTGTGCTAGGTTGAATGAACAAGGCTGCAATTTCTAGATGCAGAGACAACAAGCTTGAAGGGGGGACTTTCAGGAAGCCTAACTTCTTCGTTTTTTGGCCAAACGAGGTGCCGAAAAAGCCCAGCTAGGGGTTTTTGGACGCTCTGAAGCCATTGGAGAAGTCTGTTGGTCATTTTGAGCATTGTAAAGTACGTTTTTTTAGCACTTTGAGCAAATAATAATAATGATCCATTGGAAGCTGGACCAGGAGATGTAGCCCAAGAGAGGGGTGAACTCCTTTATCATTTGTTGTATTATGTGTTTATGGTCATTGATTATGTTGTTGTTTATATGCGTCTTAAATGAGTAAATCCTTTTAATAATGTGTTGCAAAGTTGATCCATTTGTTTTTAACACATAAACTTTACCTGCAAATATTTCCCAGTTTACAAGTCTTCTTCATTTTTAGATCAAGTTGGTATGAGAGCATAGGTTTTTGAAGACTTGATTATTTGCAAGTGTTTTGTTTTCTGATGCTCACAAGGTTGAAACTCACAAGAGGAGAAGTTCAACTTATGGAGCCAAGTTCTCATCCTTCAAGGAGGAAGCATATACATTCACTGCAAGTTTCAAGGAGGCATTCACCAAGTATGGCTCATGAAGAAAGTCATGAACGTGTTCCTGCAGAAGATGAAGATCTCAGAAAGGTTGTCATGGAAATGAGAGAGATGTTGAAGATCTTGATGGAAAGGAATGCAGGGTTGCAAGGTGAAGGCTCCAACCCTTCAAAGCATAAGGGAAGCAGTGGTGATAAAACTCCAAATGGAAATGGATGGAATGGTGCCTTCTTCTTCACCACCCTCTCCTCCATCTTCTTCTTCTTCTTCTAACAATTCAATACCTCTTCCGAATTCTCTGAAGGGACATGGTAAAACTCCTTCTCAAATTCCTTCATTAAAGCTTGATATTAAATTTGAATTGTCAATATACAATGGAGAAGTTAATGCTCAGAAACTAGATAATTGGATACGTCAGATTGAGGTATATTTTAGAATACAAAAAATTCAAGATGATGAAACCAAAATTCAGCTTGCTTCTTTAAGATTGGATAGTGAAACACTCATTTGGTGGGAATCCAAGACTCAGGAGGACATGAAAAAACATGGTAAAATTTTAATTTGTTGGAATGATTTTATTGTTACAATTAAAAAACAATTTTATCCATTGGCATATAAGAAAAAGGCTACTATGGAATGGAAAAATTTTAGACAAGCTAAAGGACAGAGTGTGCAAAGCTTTACTCAAGAATTTAGAAGAAGAGCTTTGGTTTTGGGAGTAGATTTGTCTTCTCAAGA
>ML786495.1:203385-216166 GCA_009831015.1 Picea engelmannii | reverse complement strand
AAATCTCGTGAAGAGCATGTTAGACATGTGAAACAAGTTTTGGATGTTTTGAGAAAAGAACAATTGTTTTTGAATTTGTCCAAATGTGAATTTGGAAAAACTTCACTTATTTACTTAGGACATATTGTTGGTGGAGGTGAATTAAAAATTGATTCCTCCAAGGTCAAAGTCATTTTGGAATGGCCCAAGCCCAACAATGTGACAGAGGTAAGAAGTTTTTTGGGAGAAACCCAATATTGGAGGAAGTTTATAACTAACTTTTCTTCCATTGCAACTCCATTACATGTTGTGACAAGTGTCAAGCAAGTTTTTCAAAGGGGAGGAAAGAAACAGAAGGATTTTGATACTTTGAAAGAGAAGATCAGTTCAGTGCCAGTTCTTGCACTTCCAAATTTAAGACAACCTTTTGAAATCCAGACAAATGCAAGCAATTATGCATTGGGAGTAGTTTTGCTACAACATGGTAAGGCCATTTGTTTTCATTCTGAGACTTTTAATGGTGTCATGATTAATTATCCTACTTATGATAAAGAATTATATTCATTAGTTCAAAGCGTAAAAAAATGGAAACATTATTTGTTGGGGAAAGAAACCATTGTTCACACCGATCATCAACCACTGTAATACTTACAATCACAGACACAGCTACAACAAGCTAGGCACTTTAGATGGATGGGTTTTCTTCAACAGTTTCACTTGGTCATCAGGTATAAGAAGGGCACTTTTAACAAAGTCAATGATATGCTTTCAAGGCCTATTATTAGTGCTTCAGTTATTCTTAAGCATAGTCCTATCATGCATGAAAGTTATGTTGAGCAATATGCTTTAGATACTGATTTCAAGGAAGTATATGAAACTTTGTGCCACTCTAACCATGTTGAAGAATTGGATTACCATGTGCATAATAATCTATTGTATCATATTGGCAAGGTATGTATTCCAGAGGGGGAAAGAATCAACATTATAAGAGAAGCGCATTCTTCTCTTATTGCTGATCATTTTGGTGTAGGCAAGACAATGGCTAATTTGAAAAGGTACTGCTACTGGCCTAAAATGAATGAAAGTGTTTCAAGATATGTTCGAGGATGTTCGTTGTGTGCCACAAGTAAACCTAGCAATCAAAAGTTGGGTTTGTATACTCCACTTCCAGTTCCTTATCGACCTTGGGAAAGTATTTCCATGGATTTTGTAGGTGGTTTACCTATGTCGAGATGAAATCATGATTATCGTTATGTTGTGGTTGATCGTTTTAGAAAAATGTGTATTTTGATGCCTTGTACTAAGAAGGTTATAGCTGAAAAAATGACACAAATGTTCTTTCAAAATGTTTGGGTGCATTTTGGATTGCCTAAATCCATTATTTCTTATCGGGATTCTCGATTTGTTGGAAGTTTTTGGTCGAGTTTATGGGCACTCATGGACACCAAACTTAAAAAGAGCACATCTTTTCATCCGCAAACAGATGGTCAAACAGAGGTGGTAAATCAAACAGTGGTGCATCTTCTTCGTGCTTATTGCAACAAGCATCCTAAACTTTGGGATGAGCATTTACACTACATTCAACATGCTTACAATCGAGATAAGCACTCTTCGACTCAAACGTTGCCATTTGAAGCATGTTTTGGCTATTTGCCCAAATCTCCTTTAGATTTTATCTTTGGGAAGGATATTTATATCGATGGTAAATATGACATTGATAGGGCAGAAAAGTTTATTGAACAAATTCAGTCGATACATCAAGTGGTGCAAGAGCAATTGGAAAAGAGTCAGGCCAAGTACAAAATGAGACATGACAAGCATCGTGTTGATCACAGTTTCCAAGTTGGAGATGAAGTTTGGCTTTACATCAGTAAGGAGAGACTTAAAGGAGAAGGTTAAAAATTGAAACCGATTCGATATGGTCCTTTCAATATTATCGACAAGATTGGTAACAATGCCTTTCGTTTAGATTTGCCTCCTTATATGCAAATGTATGCAGTTGTTAATGTTGAGAATTTGAAATTGTATGAGCCTCCGTTAATTGATGATCATGGAGAGCATGTTAAGATTCCTACTATAGATGATTTTTCCCCAGAGTATCTTATAGAGCTGCATGAAGACACCATCCTTGACAGGAGAATGTGAACTTCAAAATGAGGAAATGTGGAGTATCTTCGAGTTGGTCTTAAAGGAACAAATCCAAGCAAATCCAAGTGGATTGAGGTTGGAAGGGTGAGGGAACTATACCCTCATATTCAAATAGACTGAAAACAGTCTTTTGAAGGTACAAAAGCTTCCCAATGGGGAGGTGTGATCAGGGGATCAAATTTTGCTCAAAAAATTCAAAGTGCTCGAAATCGCTTCAAATCAAACGAGAGCGTAGACCTCATCAATGTGAACCCAACACAACTCATTTAGGTTCAAACGGACCTCAGGAGCGAGAGATATCGCGATCTGTTTGAATCGTCAAATAGGTAAAAAAAGGGACGCTGACTGGGCAGTCCGTACATGCTGACATGGCAGGGGTCGTACGATGACATGGTAGAGGCCGTTTGTCCGTACGCTGATGTGGCATGTGATGATGTGGCAGTTTTTGATTGGTAGCTGAGGGCGAATGATATTCTGACACATGGCATCATTTTGACAAGTGTTTGGGTGCCACGTGGCCCAGTCATGGGCTGCCACGTGGCACCCCATTATTGGTAGTGGTTTGTTATTCAAAATTTTATGGAGTCCATGGGAGTCGAACCCCAGACCTCCCCTATGGTTCCACGCTTTGGTAGACTGTGGGCTACCACTAGCCCACACGATGTTCCTTGTAAACTATATGTTTTACAATGTATTTAAATTTGATTTATGTTGTGGCTAGCGCGGGGTCCGGGCTGGGGCTTAGCCCCAGCCCCCGGTCACACTTACACTTCCATATGATCATACCCTCCATTATTGCGTGCGAGGTTTTCAAATGATTAGCCCGTGGTTATATGTGGGACCGCATGCAACCACAACAAAGAGCATGAGACTTTTTTTCAAACGGTTAGCACGGTTTCAATGCGCCCGACACCTGGCACTTAATTGTTCTCTCTTAAAGGTTAGCCCTTTTTCTTATAGAGCATGGTCGTATGGATGACCAATGTGCCCGAGAGCTTGGCAGTTAGGGGCTGGCGTGCCCATAACTGTCCTACAGTTCACATCGTTGGCGCGGTTGCGTTCGGTGCCGAGTTTTTATGATTTAAATAGCGTGTGTGCTAGGTTGAATGAACAAGGGTGCAATTTGTAGATGCAGAGACAACAAGCTTGAAGGGGGGACTTTCAGGAAGCCTAACTTCTTCGTTTTTTGGCCAAACGAGGTGCCAAAAAAGCCCAGCTAGGGGTTTTTGGACGCTCTGAAGCCATTGGAGTAGTCTGTTGGTCATTTTGAGTATTGTAAAGCACGTTTTTGAGAACTTTGAGAAAATAATAATAATGATCCATTGGAAGCTAGACCAGGAGATGTAGCCCAAGAGAGGGGTGAACTCCTTTATCATTTGTTGTGTTATGTGTTTATGTTCATTGATTATATTGTTGTTTATATGCATCTTAAATGAGTAAATCCTTTTAATAATGTGTTCCAAAGTTGATCCATTTGCTTTTAACACATAAACTTTACTTGCAAATATTTCCAAGTTTACAAGTCTTCTTCATTTTTAGATCAACCTTAGTTTCCCAGTAGAAGGATAAACCCAAGTATCCCAAGAAGAAACATCCTCGCTAAAACAACAAACAACATAAGGGTCCCAAACCCGCTCATGCTGCTTCAACTCTTAATGGTGACAAACGAGTAAAATATAAAAATAAGAATGCTAACCGACATTGCAACTTTTGCGATAAAGATGGTCATGATGAGTCCAAATGTTTCAAGAAGATGGAAGCTTTAGAAGAAACAATGAAAAAGCACAACATCGGTATTGATTTTACTTCTTTTTCTTCTTCTCATGGACATGCACTTTTTGCTTCTGGTTTCTCCTTCAATTCAAATTCTACTTCTACTTCTACTTCTGATGAGTGCCTTATTCATTCTGGAGAATCTTATCATATGGCTAAGGATAGAGCCATATTTTCCACTCTAAATGAATGTAACACCAAGCACATATTTGTTGTTGATGATATATCTCTTAGTGTTGAAGGATCTGGAATAGTTTGAGTATAAAATGATCATTTCAATAATGTATTGTGTGTTCCAATTCTTTCTTGTAACCTTTTATCAGTATATCAAATTACTCATTCAGGTGAAGGTAAAACCGTAGACTTTTCACCTCACCAAGTTGTAATCAAGGATCTAAAAGATCCTAAGCATGTTCTTGCAACTGGAATTGTTGATGATATTATGAGGTTGTACAAATTTGACAACTTTGGGTCATTATATTTTTCATCATTTTTTGTTGCTCATAGCGATGACTTGAGAAAAATCTGGCATGAGCAGTTTGGTGATCTAAACTATCACTCATTTCAACAACTATGTAATTAACAGATGGTGACTGGTCTTCCTCTTGCTTCATGTAGAGATGGTGTTTGTGTCGGTTGTGTTATCGAAAAACATCATTGGGACAGTTTTGAAAAGCGTGCCTCTTAGCATACCTCGGGTCCTTTGCATCTTGTTCACACTGATTTGTGTGGTCCACTTTATTCTCCTTGTTTTTCTGGGTGCAAGTATTTCTTAACTTTCATTAATGACTTTTCCAAACGTACTTGGGTTTACTTCTTAAAACTTAAGAGAGAAGTTTTTGACAAGTTTTTTTCCTACAAGGCCCTTATAGAAAATAAATATGGACATCAAATTCAAAGGTTACGAACAAATAATGGAGGCGAATATGTGAACAATAATTTTACAAGTTACTACACTACACAAGGAATCCAAATGCAACACATTGTTCCATATACACTACAACAAAATGGTGTTGTTGAGAGAAAGAATAACACATTAAAATAAATGGCTAATTATATGATCCTATCTAAGGGATTAAGTCTAAAGTATTGGACGAAAGCCATTAACTGTGCAAATTACATAGTAAATCGCACTCCCAGAAAGGATCTTAAAAATATAACACCAGAAGAAGATTGTACTAAAATTAAACCAGATGTAAGTCACTTCCATGTATTTGGAAATATAGAATGGGCACACATTCCCAATGAGAAAAGGAAAGCATTGCAGCCTAAAAGTGAGAAGTGTATATGTCTTGCTTATTCTGAAGATGTCAAAGGTTACAGACTTCTTCAATCACATTGTAATGAAATTATTATTAGAAGAGATGTTAAATTTGATGAAAATCTCTTGGCCTACGAGCCAAATTCGACATTTGTGCCTTCTTTAGCCTGCGACCCTAATTTGGTCGTTGTTCCTTCTTCAGTCTGCTAGCCATATTCCGTGTTTTTGCCTTCTTCTAATCTAGTTACTTCTTCAGATGATGACAGTGAGGATGAAAATCCACCTCTGCCTAATCACCCTCCTCCACATGAGTCCTTTGAACCTAAACTTGGACCAGTTCCACTGCTTCCTAGATGGGTCCTTTCAACATGAGAAGAAGTTGGTGGTCTTGTCAATGATCCTTCAGATCAGTGTCGAACATGTTCACAGTTCTAGCAAGCCTCTTCTCTTTTGGCTCAAGTTTCAGAGACTCCTGATCCAAAAACAATTGCAGAAGCTTCAGGTCATCCATATTGGGATATAGCAATGAATTAAGTGTATCCTTCTTTAATGGCAAACGATACTTGAGATCTTGTATCATTCTTTAAGTATGCACCAGATGGAAGTGTTTAAAGACACAAGGCTCGGTTATTTTCCAAAGGATTTTCTCAAGTTGAACGAATTGACTATAATGAAACCTTTTCCCCTGTAGCCAAAATGAATTCCATTCACCTTGTTCTTTCCCTTTCCACCTCACATAAATGGGAGGTCCATCAGATGGATGTTAAATATTCCTTCTTGCATGGTGATTTGAAAGAAGAAATCTACATGGAACAACCTCTTGGCTATGTCTAGAATGACTCTAGCCTTGTTTTTCGCCTCAAGAAATCTCTTTATGGTCTCAAGAAATCTCCCCGAGCTTGGTATGCCAAAATGGACAATTTTCTTATTTCCACTGAATTCTCTAGAAATCATTCTAATCCTAATGTCTATACCAAGAAAGTAGGAAGCCATCCCATAATCCTTTTCCTTTATGTTGATGACCTTATCCTTACTGGTAGTGACCCAAAACTTCTAAACCATATGAAAACCAGCCTTAAGAAGAAATTTGAAATGACTGACTTAGGCTTTTGGCACTATTTCCCTGGCCTCCAAGTTTTGCAAACCAATGAAGGAATTTTTCTTTCCGAGTCTAAGTATGCTTGTGACCTTCTTCGTCCCTTTCACATGGATGATTGTAAACCAAACCCTTCTTCCTTCCAATCTGGATTCAATCTTACTTCCCTGAAGTTGATGCCACCTTGTACCGTCAGTTAGTTGGTAGCCTCTTATACTTGAATCATACCTATCCTGATCTTTCCTTTGTTGTTGGTCTTATTGCCCGATATATGAAAACACCCCATGAAAGCCATTGGAAAGCAGCTAAAAGGATACTTCACTATGTCTGTGGTACAGTTCAGTTAGGGATACATTACACTTCAAGGGGGACTCCTTTATTGGTTGGTTTCACTGAGTCAGATTGGGTCAGCGACCCTGATGATCAGAATTCTACTGTAGGTTATGTTTTCATCCTTGGTTCAGGACCTATCACTTGGGCCTGTAAGAAACAACATGCTATTGCACTTTCTTCAGTAGAAGCAGAGTACCGAGTAGTGGTAAATGCAAGTCAGGAAGCCTTGTGGCTTCAACATATCTTTTCATAGTTTGGATTCTAGTAGCGACATCCGACCATCCTTTGGTGTGACAATCAGAGTGCCATCAAGCTCGCCAAAGACCCAGTTCAACATCAACATAGAAAACACATCAAGCTACACATGCACTTCATCATAAATCTCATTCAGGATCAAGTTATTGAATTTCTCTTTTTCCCTACAAAAGATGAAGTTGCAGACTTTCACAAAGTCTCTTACAGAAGTGAAGTTTTCCAAACTTCAATCTATGTTAGGATTTCAAGAAGTTGTCATTAAAGGGGGATATACTCTAATGCCTCCTTCCTTCTCCTATTGTATCACTATTTTAAATCATTCAATCCTATCCCAAGTTGTTCTTAAGGGGGGATGTTAGGATATTTAGACACTTAGGAGTTAGTTAAGATCTAATTGGTCTATTGTGTCATTAGGTAAAAGTGTGTTTTCTAGTGTGTTTCTTTGGTATGAATTAGTATGCATTTGTAGTTAGGAAATCCGACGGTCACGATATTTTCCCGACATAGAGTGATCTGGTGGTTCATACTCTCCTCGATCTTAATGGCCATTGATCCATGGCTTAACACTTGATTTATCCTTGATCTCTATTTAAAGAGCATGGAGGCTCATTTGTCGATAATCGATTGTGAGAAAATCTCTTGTAAAATCTCTCTGTAATTTTTTTCTTTGCATTAATAAACTGCTCCAAGTGGCCACGTTGGCTGGGGACATGGATGTTTCCCTGTAGAGTTTTTACCACGTGAAAAAATTGGCTTGTTGATATTTGATCTGGTTATGTGAGTGGTTACTAAAGGTGTATGTCCTCTGTTGGAATACATGTGTTTTTGAACACTAGATATACATGGGTCTATTTCATAAGGATAAAAAGTGATGTATTTGAGTACTTTAAAGAATTAAAAACTATGACTGAAAAACATAAAGAAAAATGTATTAAAGTTCTCATATACATTAGGTGCATTTAAAAGTTATTGTAAATTTCATGGGATCCAACAACAATTTATAGTACCTCATACACCTCATCAAAAAGGTGTTGTTGAGAGAAGGAAAAAAACACTGGTGGAGTTTGCTTGCAATATGATTCAAGGTAAAAACATTTCTAATGGTTTTTGGGAAGAAGTTTAAAGAATTGAATTCCAACTAAGAAATTAGATTTTCAAACTCCTTTTGAGATTATTTATGGTTATAAACATGATGTCATTCATTTAAGAGTATTTTGATCCACTCGCTTTGCACATATTCCAAAGGATAAGAGAGGAAAACTTGATGCAATGTCAATCAAGTGTGTTTGTATTGGATATTGTTTGACAAAAAAACATACAAATTGTTTGATACTAGTTCACATAAATTGTTTGCAAGTAGAGATGTAGTGTTTCATGAGAATGCAGATAGAGGTGATACAATGAATGATCCACATGCTTGGCATAATGATAGTGACGAACATGTCAAAATAGATGCAATAGTTAAACAGGTACATGTTCGAGAACATAATGAAAAGAGTATAGACATTTAAAGAAGTCATGATACATCAATTGGAGAAGATTCACCATAGAGAAGAAGATGAGATGAAAGTAGTTAAGGACCAAGGAGGTCATCACGAAAAACTCAACCTCCTATAAGGTATAAAATTTATGCATCGATGTCTCATATAATGAATGTTGTCAAACCTGTAAACTATGATCAAGATGAAGAACATGAAGAATGGAGAAATGCTATGAATGATGAATATGACTCCCTTACGAATCAAACATGGGAATTAATTAAACTGCGTGAAAAAAAAGTCTTGATTGGAAGAAAATGGTTTTATAAATCTAAATTTAAAGGTAGCATTGATAAATATAAGGCAAGATTAGTTGCAAAAGGATCTTCACAAAAGGAGGGAATTGATTACGAAGAAAAATTTTCACCAGTAGCTAAATTGAATACAATTAAAATATTGATTTCCTTAGCTACAAAACATAATTGAAAAATACATCACTTAGATGTCAAATCTGGTTTTTTGAATGGTGATTTAAAAGAAGAGGTTTATTTGGTTCAACCTAAAAGTTTTGTCAAGCAGGGACAGGAGCATCTAATCTACAGGTTAAGGAAATCCTTATATCATTTGAAATAGGAACCAAGATCATAATATGTAAATATAGATACCTTCTTTTATCATAATGGGTTTGTGAAAAGAAAAAATGATCCTAACCTGTATGATAAGAAAGATGAAGAAGGAAATGTTTCTTTAATATATTTATATGTGGATAATATCATTATTACAGGAAGTGCATGCAAGTTAGTTGAAGAGATTAAAATTCAATTTTCTCAAGAATTTGAAATGAAATATCTGTTGATTAAGGTTGGTTTTAATTGATGTCAACCCTTGAAGAAAGACCTGTAGCACAAAGGTTTGGGTAATGGACCCAATATTGTTTGATATAAAGATGACTCATTATTTTTTTGTCATTGTTGATAACAAGTAAAAATGGATGAACTCCAAAGTGGTCCCCTTATGGTGAAAGCCCTCACGGGAAGACGCTTTGTGGAGTAAGAGAACCCATGCTTAATTGTGGAATAATTAGATGAAGGAAATTTATTTTGTCAAGGAAAATATCCTAGGTGGATAGTTCTTATCATTTCATTTCCATTGGTATGTGGAACGTCACATAATTCCTCACGGTTAGAGAGTTATGGCCATGAGAAGTTGGAGACCCCAGGTTTGGGTAATGGACCCAAGTTTGTTTGATGGGTAATAGTATGAGTTATGATATATTTTCCAATAATACTATTAGATATGGATAGTACATGTCATGCCATTTCTGGTGGTATGTAGAACGTCACATAACTCCTCACGGTTTTAGAGTTATGGCCTTACAAAGTTGGAGGACCCTCATATGTCATCTAGAAGCCCCAAAAGATCAAAGTAATCAAAGTGGTTTAAGAGATTTTAAAAGGTAAATAATAAAGTGAAGTGATGAGTGTATTATAATTCAAAGTGAATACAAAATAAATTATTTCAATAATAAATTTAATAGAGAAATTAGAAGTGGACCCAACCCTAAAATAAGGAAAGTGGGTCAAGTGACCTAAAAGATGTTTTTAAGGAAGCTACTTGGAGAGTATAAATAAGAGGCAAGGCTCTCTCATTTGAAACACACTTGAGAATATTGAATATGTATAGGTGTCTGAGGTAAACAAATGATATATAAGCTGAAATTCTGATGAAAGTGAAGAAAAGAAGGTCGAAATGCAAGGAAGGATAAATTCTTTTGATGGTGTTTTCTAAGGTATGTTATTTATAGGTCATCTCACCATTTTCGCTATAACTTTTTTTTATATAATGATTTAGATCCTGAAATTACTATTCGAGTGATAAAACATATCCAAGTATCTGTGGTAAAAAATTAATCATGTGGGTCGTTGTATTTTGGGAGTTACACTCTGTGGAAAATAGGGTTTGTGGTCAGTCCTGAAACTAGTCAAAATTAGGTGTTTCGGGTAAAAATGTCATAACTTATTCATAATAGATCCAAATTCAGTGAGACAAAATGTGTTGGTTAGGGTATAGTATGTAGTATGTTTTGTAACATTTTTAGATCAATTCATCAAATATTTTGTGCGGGGCATGCTCTACAAGGTCGCTCTCTAGAATAAGCCATAATTCAACAAGGTACACCATTTTTGCTATAACTCATTTTCTGAGAGGTTCCAAGTAGTGAAAATTGGAGGAATTGCATAAAACACACTGAATAACATTGTGTATAAGTTTCAGATCTTTATACATTACAAGTTCAAATTTATGATTACTTCAAGTTAGGGTTGTTGACTAATCCAAAACTAGGAATGTGAAACTAAGGAAAAGTTTGATGAAAATGCTAGTCTCTTGTTTTTAAAGTTAAGGAAGGTTTATAGGAATGTGATCATATATAACATATCTATTACAGAGCTACAAATAAGATTTGGATGATGAAATTGATGAGGGCTTTTGGTTTTGGTACATGTTGAGTACATGGTTGAGACAAGTAGTTTATGAGTTGGAACACATACATGAGGTGTATAGTTGATGATGTTGGTACATATTGATGAGTCATAGTTGATGAGTAGTTGACATATGATTGGTACATACTTGGTACATGGTTGGATGATTTTTTTTTTGGTACAGGTTAATTACAGGTTGATGCATGGTTGATCCACTTATTTTTGGTACAGATTGATTACAGGTTGGTGCATGGTTAATGCACTTGTTTATGGTATAGGTTGATTACAGGTTGGTGCATGGTTGATGCACTTATTTATGGTACAGGTTGATTATAGGTTGGTGCATGGTTGATGCACTTGTTTAAGATGCAGGTTCATTACAGGTTGAGGTACAGGTCGATGCATGGTTGATGTACTTGTTTATGGTACAGCTTGATTACCGGTTGGTGCATTGTTGATGCACTTGTTTATGGTACAGGTTGATGCATGGTTCAGATTTATTGGTATAGGTTTACAACGGTATATCTCACAGTGATAGTGTGATAGTGGTTCCATCATTCTACTTCTACTTTAGGGTGGCAGGACAGGGCAAGGATAGGTGGTTGTAGCCTCCTTCCGCTTGTAGATGGAGAACATAGGGGGTTGTAACCTCCTTCTGGTTGTAGCTAGAGAATTGGGGAGTTGGAGCTTCCCTCAGGTTGTAGCCTGAGAAACTAGGGGGTTGGAGCCTCCTTCCAATTGCAGCTAGAAAACAAAAGAATATGGTTCTTCCAATGAGTGTAATTCTTCAAGACATATAAGAAAAAGCATTATGTGGTTTTCTTCCGATTTGGGTTTCCACGTAAAACACCGGTGTACTGTGTAAGTGTATGATTGTTCATTTGTTCATTTCTTATTTACTCTGCAGTTATTGGATGATAATGCTTCATTGATATAACACTTGGATTATATGGTTAAAATGGATTAAATTTCTCTATTACGGATTCACCCCCCCTCTCAGTAATCCAACAATTGGTATCAGAGCAAGGTTCCTTCAGGAAACAATTTAACCACTGGAAGGAGATCATGGATTATTCTAAGAATGGAGTACCAATGTTTAATGGTCAGAATGGTTTTAAGTATGAGATGTGGAGCAGAAGGACGGGAGTATTTTTACAGGCACAAGGACATTATATTTGGCTATCGGTTGTTACAAGATATGATAGTTCAAAAAGGGCAAAGACTACAATCAAGAAGGAATTGAAGAAGAATAGAAAAATAACAATGGATTTCATCTGGGAAGGATTGCCTAAACTGGTAAGGGAAAAGGTTGGTAAATGTTCATCTGCCAAAGAAGATGCAGATACAGAAAAAGAAGAAAGATGTTTATTATGTCAGACAGATTCAAAAGAGGAAGAGTATGATGAAGCAAAACTTGATTACAAAGAAAAATTGATCAGTGCAATTAAATATCTAAGTAAAGAATGAGAAGAAAACAACTCATCCAAGAAAGAATTGATGAAGCAAAAGAAAATTGTTCAAGATTCTAAAAAGGATCAGCAGGTCATCAAGAATTTAAGAGCTCAAATAGAAGAGGCCAGAAGAATTGAAGAAACTGTAGAATATAAAAAAAAATGTTTAGAATCCAAATAGCAGCACAAAAGGAAGATGCAGAAAAGAGAGAAGCGATATTGATGGATCATCTCAAGAAAAGAACCAATGATTTAAACCAACTTGAGGAAGAGTTTGTTCAAGAAGAGAGAAGAATGGAAGAAGAAATAGTTGCATTGAAAATCCGACTTGAAGAAGCAAACAGAACAAAAGAAGTCATGAAGTCTTAGATAATGAAGAAAGAAGAAGAGGTTGAGAATATTGAAGAAGAAGTTGTGACACTAAGAGTCAAAATCGACAATCTCAACAAGAAAGTTGAAGAAACAAAAACATCCACATCAGTTGTAGAGAATGAAGAGAAAAACTCTACGTTGCTAGAAAAGAAGAA